>JAQZBX010111971.1:0-10237 GCA_029593785.1 Cabassous unicinctus
CCTGGCTCTGGGTAATGGACTGCTGGGGTGCTGAAGTTGTTTGTATTTATTGTTTTCCTCTTCCTATGAAGAAGAGCTCTGACTCACCCCTCTCTGGCTCTGTGGCCATGGTCAAATATATTTTCACATTTCTAAAGAAGATTTGAGATTCCATCTCTGGGGCCCCTGTCCTTTAGATAGCTAAAATAGGGGTCCCTTGGGGCTGGAAGATGTGACTCAGGCCCTCTCAGTCATCTGGGAAGGTGCTGGATGGGGCTCATTTATTCAACAAATATATACCAAGGCCTGCTATTTGCAGGCACATCTTTAGGCATTTAGCATAATTTAATGAACAAATGAGACACAAATTTCTGTCTCCTGGGCTACCATTCTAGTTGGGGATTCAGACAGTTACAACATCCATCATAAGCAGTTAGTATACACAGTATATTAGAAGTAATGCCACCTGGTCTTCTCTAGGTATGGATTTATCCTCCCAGATACTGAAGGGGATGGTGGAACCCTGGACCCACTGAAAAACTGAGTAGACTTTGGGATCAGTAGGAGGGTCTCTTGTCTGCAATGAACAGTGGAGATCAGTGTGTATTGGCCTGAGTCCTGGGTCCCACACATCTGATGATACTCCCTTGAGGACTGAGGTCTAACAGCTTCCCCCTGCTGGAGGAAGGATCTCAAAGACAGCTCTGGATGAGACCCTGGGACCCTGGGGAGGAAAGGAGAGGCAGGGATCTCAGGGCCAGTCCTTGAAGGAATTCATCCCCACCATAGCCCATTTCCAGCTTTGTTTTCCCCACCCATGATCACTGTCCCAAAAAGGGAGGTGTGGTTAGTAATCACTCACAAATCTCAGTCAAAGGAATTCAGCTGCAGAAGGGCTGAGCAAGGCTTTCTCCACACCTATCAGAAGAATAATATCAGGGAGAGGAAGATACACACACGGTACTCAGAATAACACAGTATGCTGGAGCTTGAACTACAGGTTGAGGTGAAACAACAGTTCCTGGGAAAGCAAAGGCATGAGGACATACTCTGCTTGATCTGACATTCATAAGACATTTGTGATCACGGTGCAATAAACAGAGCAGCCAGAGTCCCTGCCGGCCCTTATAGAATTGGTATTCCTGTGGGGAAAGGGGCCAAGAGAGACAGATAGGGAAATATGTCAGGCTTTCTTGAAGAAGGGCAGAACTGGGAGGAATAGTGATTGAGAGCTCCCTAAAATCGAGGTTCTTTGCTCGACCTCTGCTCAGTGACCAAGCCTGCTGCTGCCAGGAGAGCCAAAGTGGGGTTGGGGTGTGGGGAATGGGATGAGGCTGGCATGCTGTGAATTGCTGTGGGAGGGCAGTGTGGAAGGAAAAGCCAGGCCTCTGACTCTGTTTCCCTCCTAACTACCCCCAGTGCCATCTCCTTCATCCTGAGCACCTGGCTATATGGATTCTCAGAGGATTTCTGTCAGCCCCCAGACTTTCTGGACCTCCATGTGTTGATGGCCTACCTACAGATCAATCTGCCTGGATCAGTGTTGGAGCAGTTTGCCCAGCTTCAACTTACCCAGCACAAGCAAGCAGAGACCATTCAGGGAGAGGCAGAGGGTGAGCAGTAGTGGAGGTGGGTGCCCCTGGGCAGGTATTAGGGGAAACTGGGGGTCAGAACATAGGAAATAATCTCAGAGGCTGGTGTTTGGCCAGATGCAAAGAAAGAAGTAACCTCAGACCACACATCTAGTGGACTGCAGTCTGGGAGGGTTTCTGGGTTTGGGTGTTTGGGCTTGGGCTTCTCAAATGCAGTGGGATATTTTGCTGCTTTGAAAAGCAACGGGATGGAAGTCATGTGAATGAACATTTCTCCTTTTGCAGCTCAAGCACCAGTTCCAGAGGCAGGCCTACAACCAGACCTTGAGCTAGACTTCTCTGCAGCACCACCTCTGCTATGAGATCCAGCTCTAGATGCAGCTTCCAGATTGGACGTAGCACAAATTTTAGAGGCATCTCTAGAGTCCATTGTAGTGCTTGCTCCAGCAGCTGCTAAAGAGCTAGAGAGTGAGGGAGTCTCTGCCTCTTCCAAACTAAGCCCTCCCTTGAGAGAGGAGCAGTAGACCCTCTTCCAGTGGGTGAGGAGGGCCCCAGCACCGATTTATTGATGCTTAATCTAAGGCCCCTGCAAGTACCAAGGGCCACTACATCCTGGGCTTTAGGACAGAAGAGACAGGAATTAGTGGGGAGGGAGGATTTGGGGGAGAGGTGGGAGGGTGATTAATTTCTGTATAAAAGGCAAAAGAAATACTAACCATTTGGGTAGGAACATTATTTTTTTGGAAATAACAAGTTCTTGAAAAGAATACTACATTAAATTTCTGTTTCTATGATAGCCTAGATTTGCAGTTTTGTTCTTCATTTCCTGTGTTAATTAAAATGAGATACAGACTCATTCTTTCCTCCTTAAATTAAAAAAGTCTTGAGAGTTATCAAGTTTTTTATGTGTGAAAAGTTCTAAGAGTCATCCATCCTTCTCTGGTTGCTGAAGGAACACACAAGTCCCCATATTGCAGAGCAAATGTGCATTTCACTATCATTAAACTGGGTGAGGAGCAGAGACAGCCCATCAGAACTCCTGGGATAAGGGTTGAAGGGACATTCAGAGGGCACAGCAAAAACCTCTGAAATGTGGGTGTCTTTAAAAATCACATTTATAAGGACCACTTCCTGACACTTTTTGGAGAAAGAGGGAATATTTTCTGCTTCTCATGCTAAGGTTTATTTTTACCTCCCAATAGGAATTTGTAGTTTTAAGGTGAACTCTAGAATTCCAGCACTGAGTAAGGGGAAATGTAAAAAGATCAAAACTTACAATGTGGAAAGGAAAAGGACAGAGGAGGATTGCTAGCAAGTGGACTAAGAGCAGGAAGGACTGTGCATCCTCAGTCCTCATCCAGGGAACAACATGGTCAATCATTTACCTCAGATTGTATCCTCCTGGGATCCTGGTTCCTGATGTCAGAATTTGTTACCTGGTTGGTCTGTATCCAGAGAAGACATTTGTGATGCAGCTTTTAAGGTTACAGCTGTGCCTCCTTTCATAAGCATTACTGCTCCCTGTGAACTGGTATTTGATGAGGGTGGGTGAAGGGAATGGGGAGTAATGGCTTAATTGGTACAGTTTCTTTTTTTTTATTTTAATAATTTTTTTATTTTTAAAAAGATACTTAGATTACATAAATGTTACACAAAAATTGTAGGGATTACAATTACCTCCCACTCCTCCCACAACCTCCCACATAAACATCCTTCATTAGAGTGGCACATCATCTGCAATAGAGATACACAGCTTGGGGCTTTGCCACTAAGCATGGACCATAGTTCACATTGTAGACCACACTCTCTCCCACACAGTTCTGCATGTTATATGATGATATAAAATGGCTGGACAAATTTGGTAGAGGATGGCAGTGACAATAATGTGAATGTAATTAGCATCACTGAATTGCATATTTGAAAGTAAATAAATGGAAAATTTTAGGTATATTTACCAGAATAAAACTTTCAAACATAGAACTATACAACACAGAGAACCCTAAAGTTAACTACGGAGTACACTTAACGGTATAATTCTAATAATACTGTTTCATCAGTTATAACAAAAATACAGGATTCAGGCAAAGAGTTAATAATAGGGAAAACAGCCTGTGAGAAGGCTATAATGGAACACTGTAGTTTATTCATGATTTTACCACAAACCTACAACATCTCTAATAAAAAATATTTTTAAAAATGAAATGTATTTAAAAAGCAAAACAACATGCAATATTAATTCAACAACAAAAAAATGCTGTGAACATGCCAATTGCTGCAGAAGAACCATATGACAACATCCAGTACATTTTCATGATGAAATACAAAGAACAAGCCAACCAAACTAAGACTAAAAAGCTAGCGTCATACTCAGTGGTGAAAGACTGTAAGCTTTCCCCAACAGGACCAAGGACAAATCAAAGATGCTGTTTTTGCCACGCTATTCATCACTGTCCAGGATGTCCTAACAAGAGCAACTGGGCAAGAAATTCATAAAATACTGTTACAGCTAATAAACAATGCAAGAAAGTTGCACAAAAGTCTACTGTATTTCTATCACATAGCAACAAACAATCTGAAAAGAAAAGAAAGGAATTTCTTTTATAACTACATCAGAAAGAATAAAATGCTTAGGAAGAAATTTAACCAAGGAAGTACAAGATTTGTTACTTGAAAACTACAAACCGTTGATGGAACACATTCAAGGAGGGGAACCTGGGGAAGACATTTTAGGAAGCTAACATTAATGAAAACTTATGAATGAAGCTTTTTACTCACTATGGACAGGGTGCAGGTTGTCCCATGGCCACTGGATCTTCCCGGGTAGGTACTGCACAATGAAGCCCTCATCCTCATGGGAATGGCAACAAAATCTTGGGGACTAAGAGGAAGGACTTCTTCACTAGGTCTGAGGTTCAGTTGGGCCAAAAAGATGGGTGAGGCCCTCTGTCCTGGCAGCGGAGTGCTGCAAAGGAAACTTGGTGCTCACTGTTCTGCTGTGGACATGCGCCCCCTTCAGACCACAATCAGAATCTCTGAAATTAAATGTTCATATTATTCAGCGCTATAAATCTGCAAGTTCAAAGGAAATGGAGCTAACTGTCAAATGCCTTGATGAGAATCTATGAAGATAATTTGAAGAAAAGTACAAGGCAAATATACAAACGTCATTTCATTTCCCTTCCCTGCAATGAACAATGAAATAAAAAACACACAAACAAATCCATTTATAATAGTAAACACAGTCAATAAATTCCTTTGGTGAAACCTAAGAAAATATGTAAATATATTTATCTCGTAAGCTATGAAAAATTGAAAAAATTTTAAAAAGTTAAATGGAGTAATAGTCCTTATTCATGGTGTGTAGACTCAATTTTTTTAAGAGCTTATACAAAATCCCAGAATGATATTTTGTAGATATTTATGAACTGTTTCTACTTCTAGAATAGCATGCAAAATACTTAAGAACAAAATTGAAGCGCCCGCACTGCCTGTTTCCAATCTTTATTATAAATCTACACCAATTAATAGAGTGACTCTGGCACACAAACAAATGGGAAAGAACAATAGAGTCCATATATAGACCCTTGAAAATATATTCAAGTGAACATCATCCTTTGAACAAATGGAAATGGAACAACTGGATGGCCAAATAGAAAAAATAATAAAGACATTAACTTTACATTTTACACAGAAACTCAGCCAAAAGAGTTTCTAAGTGTGGCAGTTTCATATTATTTATGAATTCCAAAAAAAGATACAGATTATGTTTGTAAACCAGTCTGTTCCTCTGGGTGTGATACCCTTTGATTGTATTAAATCAAAAGGTTTTACATTTACTTGATTAAATCAAGATTAGGGCTTTGATTTGGCCATGTCATTAGGGCATGGTCAGGGTTCAGTCCCTGCCCCTTAGTGTGCTATATAAATGGACACTCACTCAAGAAAACACACTGGAGAAGATTCACAGAGGAATAGAGAGAGTTCCATAGACATGGAAGAGGAGAAAACTTTGATGCTGGGGCCCCGGACACAGATGAGCCATTTGCCTAATAGTTTGCAGCTGAAGAGAACAGAGCAGGTGAGCCCTATGCCAACCTACACCTGAGATCAGAAAAGCTGGCCCCACAGAGCCTTAAGAGGAAAGAGGAAGGCTGAACCCTTCTAGACATCACCTGCCATCTTGCTTCAACACTTGGCAACTGATTTATGGTGAGGAAGTAACCTTGAGTTGGACTCTTTAGGGCCTTGTAACTGTAAGCTTTTACCCCAAATAAAATATCCTTTATAAAAGCCAGGAGATTTCTGGTACTTTGCATCAGCACCCCTTTGGCTGACTAGTACACTAACTAGGCTTATGTGCAAGATACCATATTTGAAAACACAACAGAAGAGGGAATCTCCATAACCTTATGTTTGCTGATGAGTTTTTATATGCAGCATCTAAAGAAAAAGTCATGAAAGGAAAAAATGGTAATGGGACTTTATTTTTTTTTTAATTAAAAAGTCTACTCTGTGGAAGACACTGATAGCTGAATGAAAAGACCTCAATCCTGCACTGGTAGAAAGTTTTGTAAAATACATACATCAGAAAAGGACTTGTACCAAATATACAAAAGGCCTATATAGCTCAATAAATATAAATTTTCCAATTTAAACATTGGAAAATGACTGAACAGACACTTCACCAATTAGGTATACAATTGGCAAATAAGCACACATAAGGATACTTAACATCATTTTTCATTACAGAAAAGTATCTTAAACTAACAATGAGAGACACTACCCACCCACTGGAATTACTAACATCCAAAGAACAGACAATCCAATTGCTAGCAATGATGTGGAACAGCAGGAACTCTCATGCATTGCTGGAAGGAATGCAAATGGCACAGCCACTTTGGAAGACATTTTAGCATGTCTTATAAAGATAATCATATCTCAGCATGTGACTCATCAATCACACTCCTGGGTATGTACCCAAGCTTGTTTGATAACTAATGTCCAGATAAAAAAAACAGCACCCATATATTTATAGCAACTTTTAGTTATAATAGCCAGAAGCTAGGAAAAAACAAGATGTCCTTCACTAGGTGAATGGATAATCAAACTGTGGTACAACTATGCCCTGGGATACTACTCAGCAGTAAAAAGGAAAGCACTATCCTGCCACATACAGACATGGAAGCATCTCAAATTCATAATGTTAAGAGAAAGAAGCTGGTCAGAAAAGGCTACATAATGCATGATAAGGCTACATCTGCCTGTTGCTAGGGTATGATATTGGAGACCTCTTTCTTTGCACAAAACAAAACTTTGTGCTCCAAAGATTCTGTCAAAAAAAAATTCAGATATCCATTCAACTGTCATTTTCCTTTAAGATCAGAAATGCAGCAGGGAAAAGAGATATTAACTGGTTTCCTCTCAAATCTCAATACCATAAAATGAGTTAGGCACTCGTTCAGCTGCTAGAGAGGTAAGTGGACAGTTAATAAAAAAATATTCTTGCCTTCTTGTCTCTTACATTATTGCAATAAAAAGAAATAAAGGGAAGTGGATGTGGCCCAAGTGGTTGGGCTCCCATTTACCACATGGGAGGCCCTGGGTTCGATTCCCAGGGCCTCCTGGTGAAGGCAAGCTGGCCTGAGCAGTGCAGTGAGCTGGCAGCCTGCATGGCACGGCTGCTGACATAGCAAGATGATGCAACAAAGGGAGACAAGCAGACACAGATAAATACACAGCAAACATACACAGCAAGCACAAGCAGCAAGGGGGGATAAAAAAAGTAAATCTTAAAAAAAAAAAAAAAAAAAAGAAATACAAAGGTGAGCCCAGCAAGTAGTCTGATTTTCTTTAAGTCTCCAGAGTTAGAACAAGTCCAGAACTCTGGTTGGGCCTTTCTTATTTGAGAAATGTGGGTCCACGTTTCAACACACTGTAATTTAGTTGTAGTATCAGAAGTTAGATGAACTTAGTAGGGTCTTTTTTTAATAAAGATCTGTCACCTTGATGTAGCACCACCTGAATGAATACTCTTGGAAAATTCTACCTATTCCTTTGTTTATTCCTTGCTTTCAGAAACTAAGTGCAGGATGCCAGTAACTGCAAGACCAGTCTGAGCCACCTGCTAGTAACCACAAGACCAGCCTGAGCTAGTCCTCTCCAAGCTGGCAACCATGCTCCATGTGCAAAAAGTATCAGCTGAAAGGAAAGACCATATGTGCATGATAAGTCTGCCTCCCTCATCTCATCCCGATCTCCTATAAAAGAACACTGACACTGTCCCTTTGGAAGAAGGTGCTTGATAGACAGTTTCTTTTCCATTCTTTACCAAAGAATAAAGTTTCTGCTCTGCTTTACTGAATCTGGTCTCATTCAATTGGGTCAAATGACTCCAGACAGGACAGTTAAGAGGTCCAACACACAAAAAAATTGGTGACTCTATGTAGACTAGCCTCAGCCCCCTTCTGTCCTGTAATACAGGTGAGGAGGAGGAGGGATAGGATGGGTCTCTTTGCTGCCCAATCATTTAGGCTTCCTCCTTTTTTTTTTTTTAGGAGGTACCAGGGATTGAATCCAGGACTTTGCACATGGGAAGCAGGTGCTCAATCACTGAGCTACATCCACACCCCAATGAGAGTTGGTTTTTCATTTGTTTAGGGGGGTAGTTTTTATTTTTAGGAGGTACTGGGGATCTAACCTGGGACCTCATACATGGGAAGCAGGTGCTCAACCCCTTGAGCTACATACACTAACCAGGCCTCCTCCTTTTTACCTCCTGATTTTCCAAATGGACATCAGGGGCCATGAGAGCTCATCCCCTTTGCAAACATTGGTGAGCAGAAGGCTGTCTGGTATGTCCTCACTTTAGCAACAGAATGGGTAAGAGAGCACTCTAAAGGAAGACAACTGGGGATGCCTGGTTGAAGGGGAATTGATAATGATACCTGAGCAACAGGACTCCTGGTCTTGGAGGGAGACCACAGGAAACGTAATCAATGGCCATGGAAAAGCTTTTATACCACTGAGGTTGGCCTGGACACCCTATCTTCCTTCCTGTCTTTCTTGTCACCTCTCTGGCCATGCTGACCCACCTCTTTACACAGGCATACTGTATTGACTCAATCCTTTCCAATCCATCTGTATTGGGGACCTCTGGGGAATATTCTAGACCCCTCAGAGATGCTCTCAAAGCTTTATGGTCAACACCAGAAGTAGCCATCCCACCAGCAAAGGAGACCATGAGTATTACCTGGGAACCCCACATTACATATACTCTATATCACTAGGGATTGGCTCAGGAAACCTTACATTCCCTGCCCAGGTAGACTCTCACAGAAAGGTCCTGTCTCCTCTCACTACTACAGCTCTTAGAGGAGCCTCATAAATCAAGAACTTTGGTGGCAAAAGAGGATAAACCCTGAACCATTCCCTCTTCCCTCTTATAGGATATTTTTCAAGGAGAGGGAAGTTCACTCCCAGGAGGGTTAGACAGGACCTTAGAAAGCCAGGAAACCCTTTTAAGGAGTCTTCCTCAAAACCATCCCAAGATTCACACTTTTGATAAAATAGATCTAGGCACTGGGGATTCTTTTTGTCATCACTTCCCCCAGGGTGTAGTAATCTCTGATCCACTGGGAGTTGATCACCCAATACACCCTCTTGCAAAATAGTCTTGGTATCAAGGTAAGCAGCTAAGAAACCTTATCTGGGCAAAATTGTGTGAGATTTGTATCCCCACAAAGCAAGAAAATATCCTGTCGGGAGCTGGCTGGGCACAAACCCACACACCTGATTGCCCTACAGCACCCCTCCTCCTGGTGTCAGCTGTGCACCAGCACATAATCCTGATTGTGTGGACGTTCTCCTCTCCCCTGGAGCTAGCTGGGCTGGGTACCAGGACACACGCCTAATTGCTGATCAACTTCCTCTCCCCTGTAGTTGGCTGGGTGCCTGTCTGCTCACCAGATCAGCCCCTACCACAGTGTCCCTCTCACAGGAGCTGGCTGGGTGCAAGCCCATTGCTCTTCTCACCCCTACTTCTGTGTGGATACCAGCATGCACACCAGATTGCCCTGTGGCTCTCCTCCACACTGTAGCAAGATGGGCACCGGTATGCAAAACTGATTGCTTGGCAGCTCTCCTCACCCCCACAGCTGGCTGGGCACTAACACACACTCCCTATCACCTGGCAGCTTCCCTCACCCCTGGATCCAGCTGGGTACTGGGACACACACACCATCGTCCAGGGGCTCTCCTCTCCCCGGAGCTGGCTAGGTGCAGTTCTGTCCACCTGATCATCCCCTGGTCCCCTCTCCCCAGAGCCACCTGGGCACTGGTCTGTGGCTTTCCTCTCCCCCAATGCTGGCTGGGTGCAAACAGACACACCAATAGCATGCTGGCTCCCCTCCCACTAGGAGCCAGTTGGGCACCAGCACACAAACCTGATTGCCCAATGGCTCTATTCTCCCCTGAGTGGGATGGGTCCCAATCTGCCTGTCTGATAACCCTCCCACACCCCCGACTCCCCTTGAGCCACCTAGGCAACCAAGGATAGGAGTAAAATGGCAGAAAGGAGACTATTACTTGTCCATTTTTAGTTGGAGAACCAGAAGAGAAGAACCCTCTTTGTTGCCATAGCAAGCTGAAATCATAGATTGCACCCAAAG
>JAQZBX010111972.1:0-10240 GCA_029593785.1 Cabassous unicinctus
CTTCTTAAGGGATATGATGATTATGAGCACGGGCTTGGGAGTCAAATGGAATTGGATTCAAATCTGAGATCTGCCACTTACTAGCCTTGGCCAAGTCGCTTAAACTCTCTTGATGCTCACTGCTCTCATCAGTAAAATGTGTGTGTGTGTGTGTGTGTGTGTGTGTGTGTGTGTGTGTGTGTGAGAGAGAGAGAGAGAGAGAGAGAGAGAGAGAGAGAGAGAGAGAGAGAGAGAGAGATTAATGCATGGACACCTGGAGGGCTCACACAGCACTGACCAGGCTCAGTGTTTCTTCCTCCAGCAGCAGGTACTCAGTGGCCTTCTGTGTCTGCCCTGTCCCATGGACAATACGCTTCCCTTGCCCACTTTCATGCAGGTGCCAAAGGCCAGTGTCTGAACCTCATTACCAGGCACCTTCTCCCTTCCAGGTTCATTCTTTTCACTTCTCCAATTGTTTTGCATCTTTTGCACCTCCAGAGTTCCTGCCGATTGTTGATCAGAATAGGATGACTCTGGGGGAGGATGTGGCTCAAATGGTTGGGCGTCCGTCTGCCATATGGAGGGACCTGGGTTCGATCCCTGGGACCTCCCGGTAAAATAAAAAAAAAACAAAAACGTATATAGAAGGTGCATGGGCTGCCAGGCTCTGTGTGCCGGTGAGCCGCCAGGCCCCGGGAGCCATGCAGCAGGATGATGACATAACAGGAGAGAGACGCAGGGGAGAGACAAGACGAGATCCTCCGAAAACCAGGAACCGAGGTGGTGCAGGTGGCAGAACACCTCTCTCCTACATCGGAGGTCTTCAGGATCGAATCCTGGTGAAGACTGGAGGAGGAGGATGAGAAGAGATGAAACAGACACAGAGAATTGCCCAGCGAATGGACACAAAACAGCAAATGGGGAAGGGGGGGTTTAAAATGGATAAAGTAAATAAATAAATCTTTAAAAAAAAAAAAAAAATAGGATGACTCTCACAACTTCCTGTCGGCCCAACTATGATTTCTCTTATCATGACTGAGTGGTTTGCTGCCATCCAGCATGGCCCCCACAGCCTGTGTGCAGGATGCACCCCCCGTCATGCCAGCGCTGGCACAGGAGCCTTGCCGGGTGCTTGCGGTGGAAGTTTAGCCACATCAGAGAGCTCCGGCTTGTCAGAGCTGCCCACCGTCTTTTCTAAACATATTATTTCATCAGCTAGTCTGCTCCTTTTCCTAGGAAAACTCAAAGTTAGCTAGGTCTTGAGGCAGCTTAGAGAACTTGATAGGCAGATCCTTTTTCCATTGTATGGCTTTGTTGATTCTGAAATTACGTTAGCTTTCAACCATGTTTTTCCTCCACAGCCTGCCCTCCACACTCTTTAAGCCTTTCCTTATTCCTGAAAGAGAGCTATGGAAGCTGCACTGCTGCCCATACTTTCTCACTGGGCACCACCTTTATCTGCCCATTTTTCTTGTCCAGCTTCCCCGCTGCCCTCTGACCTCCTTAGGTTCTCAAGGAATGTCTCTGTGCCTGGGCCCTGTTCTCCTGCCTCCTCCTTTCCCTCTCTCTTAATTACCAGGATTCTGTTTATATAGACTTCTCTCTTTGGCTCTTTGATTTTTTTTAAAAAAGTGATTTCTTCTTTACCATTTTTCTCCCTACCTTCATTATTTACTTCTGCAAATGGAATGATGTATTTTGCTCCTTATAACTTTTGGCTATATTCTTTCCTGAGAAAGGCTTTCTCATATTGAACTTTCAGATGGCCCAGCCCCATTTGGCTTATGAAAGGTGAGCAAGACTGTTTTCCCTGGATCACTGTCATTGGACTGGTAGTTTCCTCCTGATCTGACAGGACTTTGTGCTCCCCATGCTCTGTCTCCTCAGGAGAATACAGCCCACACTCACTATGCTGGAATCCACGGACTTCTAAAACATGGCTGGCCTGTCCCTAGGGGTAGCAACTATAGTTCCTGTCTTATAAATTAGGAAAATGAGACTTATCCAGGAGGAAACTGAGGTCTGGGAAGTGCAACGAACTCTCCATGCTCATGCGGCTAGTAAGGGAAGAACTGGGAAGAGAGTCCCTGCCCCGGCATCCCAGTCCACCGCTGGCCCTGGGCTCCGCTCTGGAAGTGACCAGCGGGCAGTCAGTGCAGGGGTGAGCTCTAGACCCTCCTCCCTGGATGTTATCATAAAATCCCTGTTGGTGTGAGCCTGCTGGTCTGCCAGGTTCAAGTTTCAGAATGGCAGGTGAACCACCACATTTCCATTTATTTTTAGGGTGTCAGCCACAGGGACTCTGAGAACAAGATTCAGCAACATCTTTCCTTATATATAAGACATAGGCATGCAATAGCTTTCCAGTGGTTTTCTGGTTTAGATGTATCTTTGGTTAAACTTTGTATTCTATTTGTATGAGAAGTTCCAGCTATCAGGGCAGACTCTATTATCCCACTCAACTTCAACCTTTGGCTTTCTGCACAAGTAGGATCAGGTGATGTGTGCATGTGTGTGTGCATGCATTCACACACATGTGTGTTCAAGGGTCGAGATTTGCTACTGCTTAAGCTAAGACAAAAATGGAGAGATCTCTGTTGTTGGTCAAGAGGCAACATTTCTCTTCTCCTTCTCACCTTTCCATAGAAATTCTTCTCAAACTCTTCTCCCCATGATGGAGTGATGGATGAGTGTTAGAGTAGGTGTGAGATCTTCTCCCGTTCTGTTATATGCCCCTCCCTAGGAAGAGGAGTGCTTAGACTGGCTGCACAGAGGCTGACATTCACTGGATTCACCTTTTAGTAGTGGGCTCCTGTGCCCCTGAATCAGGAACCAGGTCAGCTGCTTCCTTTCTTTCTTCCCTCCCTCAGGCTTAGTGATTCTGCCTTTTTTATTGTCTCAGTGTAAAGGACATTTGGTCCAGACTCAGAGCTGCCTTCTAGATGGCTTCCATCCTAGTCTTTAGGCCTAGTCACATCACTGCAGGCAAACTCTGGGGGGAGAGGGGATATGTTCTAATGCCTAGATTTGGGGTGGGTGTTAGAAGTCCCAAGTATACCCCAGGTCTAATCTGAATTCTGCAACACAAATTACAGGAAGACTTGTAATTTGAGGATTAGAACGTGTCCGAGTAGATGAATAAAATTGGTATTTGTTTCCCATTTGTCCCATGATCCTTGTCTATGCCATTGATCTGAGATTGCAAAAGAGGAGCCGAGCATGCTACCAGGGGCCCCACACATCTATCATCATGTGAAAGGTGTTATAAAAAGCCACAAAGCATAAGCCGTCTGAATGAGTCCAAAGGTAAACTCAAAAAGTTCAGAAACACAAGGTGTGCTTAGAGCAGCCATAACCACCACCACCACCACCACAAGAGGTCGAGAGCTATCTAATCACAAATGGAACTCACGATCCCAGCATTGTGGAATGCTAAAGCCGAGAGAAACTCCAAAAGACAAAGGCCCTTGCGTGGACTCAGCCCCTACTGTAGGTTGGGAGCTGTTTTAAACACCTAAAGTGCATTTTGTCAATCTTTACGAGAAATGAACAGTTGCAAGACAGGTATTATTCCCACTCACCCGAGGCTCAGAGAGGGCGAGGCATTTACCCAAGGCCACGTAATGACATAGTAGCAGATATAGATTGAGAGCTCAGGTCTCCCAAGTCCCATTTTCAGGTGCTTTCCTTCATATTCTGGTTTGCCCAGTTTGATGGACAGATCTGCACATGGCCCCTGAGGGAGTGAGATTCTCCTCCCCAGGAGGGGTTGACATGGAACGACAGCCCTGTCCCTCAGGCTCCTGCCGGCTGCAGTACCCTGGCAGGATGGACCTGGGGGTGTGACTGCGTAGCTGTTCCTTTCTTAAGTACACAGAGGAGAAAGTTTCCTGCTTGGGAATAAAGTTCAAAGAAAAGCCTTGTCCAGAAGGTGGGGCTGGGTGCTGCAGTGCTGGCCGGCTGCCAGCTGTGAATAACTAACCAAATCACCTGGAATATGGCATGATAAGAGCCAAGGTAGAGCAAGGACCCAAGTTCACGGACCTTTCCTCTGGCATTAGGCTGCACCCTCTTTCATGCCCCTGCTACCATGGAGAGGGTGCAGTGGGGAGTTAGGATTTGTTACTCTTCCCTTCCCTTCCAGGTGGGGTTTGAGATTCATGTCTCACCAGGCCTACATTCTTTGGGGTTTCCTGAGACCTGCACAAATCAAATATGTGCCTAATGAGCACCTACCCCAGGCTGAGGCCCTGAAGTTGGGAAGACTCTGAGTGCTGCTCATTCTTTAAGACTTGACTCTGGTGTTTCCTTCTCCCAGTTTTGCTTTGGGTGGTTCCCTATGTCTGCAGCACCCTCCTGTTCCTCCGTTCTTCCTCAAGGTAGAGCTCAGATGCTCCTAATATGATAAGAGTTAATAGACTTATATACTAACGCTTGTCTACGTGCCAGGCACAGTTCCAAGGATCTGATGTATGTTCACTCATTTAATCCTCTCAACAACCCTACAATGTAGGTACCACTATTGTCCCCATTTCCAAATGAGGAAACCAAGGCACAGAGAGTAGCTTGCCCAAGGTTACACTGTTAGTAAATGGCACAACTGGAACTCGTACCCAAGTCTATTTCCAAATACTGAAGTTGGCAGCATGTTGCTAGATGCAAAGTCTCATCCCACCACTTAAAGCTGCGTGAGCTTGGGAGGTGCCTTAGTCTTTTGGAGCCTCAATTCTTTCGCCTCTAAAAGGGATAATAAATCCAACATCATATAGTTGTTTATGAGGTTTAAAAGAGATAAACAATAAAAGTGTCAATCGTTTGTAAATAAATAGTAAATATTACTTAACTTCACATCCCCTCTTTCAACTTTGGAACCAATGGGTTATATAAGTAGAAAACTTTAGCACAGGGCAGGATGTCAGAGCTGGAAAGACCCGTAGCAATGACCTAGTCCAATGTATTGACTGAAGGTCAAGGAAGTTAAGTCACTTGGTCAAGACCACACAGTACCTTGGTGACTGTGATGCAGATTGTGATCTAACATCTGTTCTCCCCTTCTTCCTTTATAATAGAACCCCTGGTTTTCAGCTGGACTCATGGCTCCCCAGCACCCCTCTGCAGAAGATACTTCCCAGCTTTTCTTAGAGGTAAGTTGGCCATTTGACTATGTTCTGGCCGTGAGCACTGAGATGTCAGTGGGAAAATCATGTGATATTTTCAGAAAGTCTCCTTAAAAGGGAGGGAGCCACTCCTTCTACCTTTATTCCATATTTCTGCTTGGAGCTCACATCTGGTAACTAGAATGCTAGTTCCAAGAGGAACGTGAGGATAAGTCACACTGTGCGATTGAGGACTTCACACTACCCTGAGTTACCTACCTCTGGATTTATTTGACATGAGACAGAAATAAGCTTATCTTGTTTAAGCCACTGTTATTTTGGATTTCTTGTTGCTTGCATTCTAACCAAATCCTAACAGACAACATTAAATATGGACTAGAACCAAGGTCAAAAATTGTTGAGTTGATAGTGGGTCTCCTAAGAAGCCTGGACTGTCTTTTTCTATCTCTGCAGGTATTGGTGAAAAGAACCTGGAGTTTTCACAGTGAAACATCTTGAAGCACTAAAATGAAACCTCACGTCTTATGGGTGTGGGCAGACTCACCCTTGGAAAGCTGGACTGTGGTCAGAGGATGGTCTTCAGGTGTGGATGGTTCTGGGCTCTATCAGCCTTTCCTTTCCAGCAAACCTGTAGGCAGAGCCATCCTTTGGTTCCAAACTGGGCCTCTGTACCAGGTTCCCTCCCATCCCCTACCCCCACCCTGAGCTCTAAGCCATGGACTGAAGAAACCTGAGAAAGTCCGGAAGTGTCAGTGATGTGAATGGATTACTTTTTCTATTATTCTTACTGTACTACTGGAATGTTTTGAGATTAACGGTTTCCTTTTTTTTTTTCTTAAAAAATTTGTTCCTACTTTTGCTTTTTTCTCTTTACTTTTTTGAATTCATTTTTTATTGTGAAATATTTCAAAGATACACAAGAATAGAAAACAGCATAATGTTTACCTAGTTACCCACCATTAAGCTTTATCAAATCTTATCGTTTAGGAAAATAAACATTATAAATATAAATATAAACTCCCTGTGGGGCCCCCTCCCATCCACTCCTCTCCATCCTCCTAAGAGGTAACTATTACCATGAATTCAGTGTTTATCATTCCTATGCATGGTTTTACACTTTCCCTACATTATTTGTGTATCCATTAATACAATATAGCATTATCCAGTAGGTTTTAAAATTTTATATGTAATCGTAATATACTCACTTTTCATTGGATATTCCATTGTATAAATATAAGACAATGTCTTTGTCCAATTTCCTATTGATTACTATTTAGGTAATTTCTTCTTCTTTTAGATAACCCAAGCAGTGCTATGATGAATTCCTTGTACATATCTCCTGGGACACAGGAGCTTCTTTAGGGCAAAAGTCATCAAATTACAACCTGTAGGTCAATTGTGGCTGCTACCTTTTATTGTAGGGGCCATGAATTAAGACTGGTTTTTACATTTTTTATTGTTCTATTTTTTCTTTCACATTTTTAAGGATTAAAAAACAATACAATGAAGAATATTTCACGACACATGAAATTCAAATTTCAGTCTCCATAAAAAAGCTTTGTTGGAACACAGCCACAGGAGTTCATTTAAGTATTATCTATGACGGCTTTCACACGAAAACAGAAGTTGAGTAGCTGCAACAAAGCCCATGTGGCCTGAGAAGACTAAGATATTTACTGTTTAGCCCTTTACAGAAAAATCTTGTCAACCATTGCCCTTTAGTATGTAATCTCTAGAGGTGAAATTGTTGGATGGTAAGGTACGTACCTCTTCAGCTTTGCTAGATATTATCAAATCGCTTTCCAGGGTGGTAGAACCAAGTCTTAGTTGGTAGAATCAGTTTTTGTAAACATTTTTCTTTTAAAAAAAAGCAGCCAGCTCTTTCTTTAAATGAAGCTTCCAGTTGAGTAGTCATTTATGTTGCATAGCACACAACTTTTGATGTCTTAAAATAACCGTTAATTTTGGGCTAAGCTTCAGCTGATATACACTGGACTCAGCCTGACTTGGCGCCAAGCTGCAGGTTGGGTGCAGTTCTGTTCCACATGTCTCTCTCTAATTATTGGGCTCATAACTAACTGAGGCAAATTTTTCTCAGGAAAAAAGGCAGGAGCACAAGAAGGTAGGTTTAACGGCACAAGCACATGCTAAGGTTTTGCTAGAGGCATGTTGCACATATCCCATTGGTTAAAAGTTAAATTCCGTGGCTAAGCACAAGTCAAGGGCTAGGGAAATACACTGTCCACCATGAGTCTGTGATAAGAGTGTGGATGTATAACTACTATAGAGGAGTGAAGATGTGGGACAAATAGTACTGTCTACAATTGGCCTTAACAATTTTTTTTTTTTTTTTTTTTTTAGCTTCAAAACCTTTCTTCAAACAAAACTTGTTATGGAATTTTTTAATGTATAAAGTGGGGGAAAGTGAAGCTGCTGATTGAAATAGAGGGTGGTGGTGGGCAGAACCCTGCATGATCAACTTCCCTCTACTTCCTTGCCATGCCTCCTGGGATGCCTCTACTGTCCCCCAGCTTCATGGAACATAGTGTGCCATCATGCCTCTGAGTTGTCTCCCAGGAGATGTCTGAGTACTCTCCCTTCTGCAGGATCCCAGGTCCCTTGGAGTGAGGGACTTTAAGCCACTTGCAAGCAGCAGCATACCCTCCAATGGTTGGGTCCAGAGGGGTGCCTCCTACAGATGAGGTTGTTGCCCATTCCCAGGGTAAAGAGGGTACCTCAGCCTACACCTGCCTGTGGGTAAAGTGAGACTAGAAGACAACAAACAAATCTGGTTTGTTCCAGGTCTCAGGCCCACCAGCTGGCTTGCTGCTACTCTAGTGCCTTTCCTACTTCTGACTCAGGTGAGGGAGAACCTTGTCCTGTGGACCACCTGGCTCTCAGGTCATGAGCGTCCCACCAGGATTGTGACTTTTGCCATTATTGCCTTTCTACCATGGCCTTTGCAGTGCCTATTGAGCGGACAGCCTGGCTGCCGTTTCCAGAGCTGAACCACAGGAAGCCCCAGCCCATGTTGCCTCTCTGCTTCTTTACTCTCCCACAGGTGATATGAGAAGCTCCTACAGGGAACTTGGAATGTTCAGATTCCAGGCCACATCATACCCCACTGCAGGCTGGCAGGATTGCTCTTTGTGGGTTTGCTCCCTGCATCTGGCCAGGCCAGGAAGCAAGATCCATCCTTCTCTGCTTCTCTCCACGCAGCAGCGGGGATGAGCCCCAGAGGCTCATGTTGCCAGCCCTAATCGCTCTGGCAGCAGCCAGTGTTACCCTTCCCAGGCACTGCCCCTAGAGTTCGATCGACAGATCCATCTCTATGTTTTATGTTTCCCATTAGATTTCTGCTACAATATTGTCCTTTTCAACTTGACAGTGTCTATGCTTTTTGTTCTTATCACCTAATAAAAATTGGTGATTTAATAAAAACTACCCTGGGAAGTCCTGAGCAAGGCAGTGGCATCCTCATACTTGGGAGGAAGGATGGTAGAGGCAAGTAGGTGAGTCAAGTTGATGACTGTAGGGGTTTCGTCTTCATTCATCCTACAAATATTAAGCACCTGTTATGTACCAGCATCTGGGTTAGACACTGAGATGATAGTGACAAATAAGAAAATAGGGACAGATATTTGTCCTCTTCCCTCTCCACTTGCTGGTGAGGTCTTGCCCAATAGGGACATAGTTTCCAGGGCTGATTTCTTTTCACTTGGATGCTCAGCTTGATCTGCTTAGAACTCTGGCTGCATTGCCCTCATCCTGGCTAGATCAACTTTACTGACATTGGCTGGTTTGACTGGAGCCTGTTTCACCTTTTAACGTGGTACCTTGACTCTTCAGGGCTGCCTTCTGCTGGGGCAGCCTTGGAGCTGAAATTCTCTCCCTTCCCAACTCTGTCCTGAGTCCTGACCTGGCTTATTCCCAGCCCTGCCCTAGACTCAAAAGGAGTAGGTGCTTCTTAAGGCCAAGGTTGGAGTCTTCTGATGTTATAGATAATAGCTTCTGGAATAACTCCATTGTCTTTGTGTAAACTGACTTCCTTTGATGAGAAAACGGAGAGTTAACACCACCTTCTCTGGAGAAATGAAGGATTAACCAGGAGAGGAGCAAGCTTCCACTTTTTGTTTAGAATTTTTAAAGAACCAGAACTGGGTAGCTGCTGCTTACCACTCTTTCCCACATGGTTGCCTCTGTGCCCTTCTGCCCTCTTTGTCTTTTTGTCTGTCTGTCTCTTCTGCTAAGCCTGAGTCTCTCAATATTACCAGCAGAAGGAATACACACTTTGGAGTTCATGGAGCTGCCTTATAGTTCCATGAACTCTCTGCATGTTTACTGGACTCACTTTATTTTAAGCAGTGTTGGTTCAGAAGCTCTGTTTCAGCTCTCCTGTGTGGGAGGAGTGACTCCTGTGTCAGATCCAGTGAGTTGGTTTAGGATAGGATCTGATCATTGGGGCTTGCATCTCCTTGGTTTTTTAATTTTTCAATTTTTAAAATTTTTTTCAAGAGGTATTGGGAATTGAACCCAGGACCTCATACATGAGAAGTAGGCACTCAACCACTGAACTACATCTGCTCCTCAATGAGAGTTGGCTTTTTGTTTGTTTGTTGTGTTTTTAGGAGGTACTGAGGATTGGACCCAGGCTGTCATACGTGGGAAGCAGGCGTTCAACCACTTGAGCTATATCTGCTCCCCTCCTTGTAATTTGAATGATTTGTTTTAGGCTTTTAGAACTTGGCATTTCAGCATTTTAGAGATCTTTGCATAATTTAACTTATCTATATTCTTGTTGACTTTTTGTCAATAAAATATGGTCTTGGCTTAACCATTGAGTGGATTCTGTTTTATAAGTGTGTGCATGGGTGTGGGGGTATATGTGGGCACAGGATACCAAGCATCTTTCTCATGGAACCATAAGGGGGTTTGAAAATGTTTTGTAATTTCTCATGGAAATTTTAAATAAGAATGCATTTGAGCCTAAGCAGACAATAGGTTGACTGAAACCCATCTTAGTAAAACGCTAACTAATATTTTTTTAAATATTTTACTGGATTCTTTATCTCACTTAAAAATCACAAGGCTCCTAATTGATTGGCATTGTTATTATCTCTATTGCCACATGAGAAATGGAGTCT
>JAQZBX010111973.1:0-10237 GCA_029593785.1 Cabassous unicinctus
GAACTTGTTTTCTAAAACAATTATTTATACTAACATCAATTTTGGCATCTTCCAATTTTCAGAGTAAGGCTATCCTTGTAGTAGAGCAGAATCTATGTTTGCAGTATTTCTGGTTCATGTCTTGTGTGAAAAACACTGAAGTTGTTAAATAATTCATAGAATGTTTCGGAATCCTCTCAGTCACTCTGTGTTTCATATTCTGGTTTATAATTCAGTTGAGCAAAGATACATCCATGTTGAGTGTGCCACACAACGTTATATTTAATGCATACAGACCTCATTACCATTGCCGTCCTAATATATGATTGACCAAAATAATTGATAAAATGTTGTGACAATTGATTTGCCTGCCCTAAGGACTTTCTTCAAAACATGCAATAAAACATGAAATGTGTTTTCTAAATCATGTATTTTTAATTTTGAAGCTAGGGTTAAAAAGATTCCTAGAGAGAGAAATATGGCCAACTGCAGTTGTGAAGCCACTCATTACAGGAGTTCATGAAGTAATAAACTTGCTCTTTCTCTCTTAAAGGGGCATTTAATCCTTCCTGCTCAGTGCTCTCAGTTGTAGGCATGCCATTTTAAAAGTGAATGAGACTGAATGTCATTCTGGTGTCATAGTTCAATGCAGTGGATAAAATATACAAATTCTATGAAAGAATACACACGCTATCAAATGAATCTTACGCTTATCAATGTCTCAGTGTGCTTTGAAATACTCTTCAACATACGCAGAGGAGCATTTAGTAGAAGTAAATAGTAATTAAGCCACATAATATTTATATTGTCAAATAAACACAAATCCTGACTTAGTTAAGGAGAGACTTTATTCGAAGTGATTATTGTAAAAGGGGGTAAGGTACTGTTGCGATAAGGAGAGGGGGATGGCTGCAATAGGGAGAATATTCCAACTGTGAGATCGTGAAGCATCTCCAATGTTTAGGTAGAAAAGGGCTCTTCTTTCATAGTAGCAAATGGACATGGCTAGAAAGAGCTGGTCAGGGAAAGTGGGATGAGCAAGGGTGGCATGTTAGGACAGTTGAAAAGGGAATGATTTTTCCTGACGGAAGGGGATGCTTCGGAGGGGGCACTAAGAAGGGGTTGATGGTTGTATCCAGGCTCAGGAAGGTTGTATCTGCCTGGGGGCAGAAGAGAAGCTTAAGTAAAGTTTGGTCAAGCTGAGGTAACAAGTTGATCAGTGGATACAGTTTACCTAGTGACTTGTGAGGCAAAGATTGGGAATTTAGAGGGTCTGTGTCTGGCCGTCTCATAGGTAAACAAACTGGGAGGCTTTTGAGTCCTATGGGGAAGGATGGTTCCTCACAGAAAGCCATTTCTATAACACAAAGGGGTGGGAGTGATTTCTTTAACTGATTGTCTGGCTCTCGACTGTGCACTTCACACGCTTACTTCACTTCAACCCTCTGTGGTATGAATTATTATTTCAGTTTTTCCAATGTGAAAATGGAGGCTTAGGCCCAGTAGGTCACAGGGTTTGACCTGGAATTTAAACTTGGGTGTCCATAATATAAACATCAAATGTAATCCTTTAAAACACATTATCAAATTGAAATAAAGGCTGGAATTATTTGCTTTTTATAATTTATCCCAAAGTCATCATTAACATGCTTAAAACGTAGGAGATCATGGATTACTGTGGTTTGTTTTTTTTTTTTACATTTTCATAGATGAGTGTTAGTACAAAAATCTACCCATTAACCATGAGATCTAAAAATCAGAGACCCTCAATGCCTTGAGTTGCAAAATGAGACCCTGTATTAATTAACAATTCCAACTTTGAAAATCCATTGAATTTAGAAACTTAAAGAATTCTAAAGTATTCCTCAAAGTTACAGCTGTGCTATGGATAGCTGGTCTTTGTAAATGAAAAGGAATGCAAAATGAATCATGTATTATTTGATGACATAAAATCCAGTGGGGATGCTATGAAAATAACCTAATATATAAATAATTCTAATTTAAAAAATAAGTTGTCCAAAGTGGTACAAATGAGAAAGGAAGGTAAACGAGAATGAACTTAATTTGGGTCAGAAATGTATTAAAGAATTTTATAAAAAGACTAAGAAAGGATAATAAAAGCTAAGCATGTTTATTAATTTGTCCTAGATGGTTGCTAAGTCACCTGACTCCTGAGATAGAGTAATTCTATGAATACCTCAAACACATCAAAAGCGGTACAGCCTTTCAGGGGAAAAGTCAGTTTTCAAATGTAGAAATTCTTTCCTGTTTTTCCCAAGTTTCAGGGTTTTTTTTTTTTGGCCTGTAATATTAGTAGACTGTGGAGTACATATTCAAGAAAAAAGGCATTCAATCTTTAACAATACTACTGGAGTCAACATAGAAGCAAAGAAGGACACTCTATACAATTTCAAACAG
The DNA here is from genome assembly GCA_029593785.1 of Cabassous unicinctus. NCBI lineage: Eukaryota > Metazoa > Chordata > Mammalia > Cingulata > Chlamyphoridae > Cabassous > Cabassous unicinctus. The sequence continues at coordinate 2,398 of JAQZBX010111973.1, forward strand.
ATAAGTATTTTGTGTTCTGAAATACAGAGAGTGGGAGCGAGGGAGAATGAACAAGCCCCTAAGGCTGAAACCTTTACAAAAGCATGACTGTGGAGGAATTCACCTCCCAAGTGAACTTCTCTGTTCCTCTTGCTTTTAAACATTATGTCAGTCTCTGTTATTTTTCTTTGGACCATGCTGCGAGATCATGCTGAGAAGTTCTCTCTGCAGTCTGGTAACAGACGTATATAGTGGGAATTAAAATTATTCACTTCATGTACGGATGAGCAGATTGTATCTGAAATCTACAGATTCGTATTGTTTGTCAATGTATGGTCGTGTACTGTTTGAATAAAAAAATGCAGTGGAAATTAAAATGTGAACAGGACTTTAAGCTAAATTGTTTTTGAGGACAGTGATCTGTGATATTTGAGCATCTAGCTAGTGTCAAACTATAGCATTTAGAATTGAGAGAGAATTTAAAGGTCACGGAATCAAACCTCCCACGCAGTGCAGGAATTCCCTGTAAGAGATTCTTCTTAACTAGTCAACCAAGCTCTGTTTAAATATCTTTAGTTTTGGGAATCTCACTCCAGGGGCAGACATGGCACTTTTGAATAGCCCTAGTTGTTGATAATTTTCTTATGTTGAACCAAGAAATTTGTAACTAGCAAAAGAGGAGAATTAGATTTGCATCAGTTCTTTGAAAATCTGAAAGCAAAGAAATGCAAAGTATCAAATAATCTCTAAATGGAATACCAAATCCAGGGGGCAGGTAATTTAGCCTCACTCACTAATCAGTAACTTTTTTTTCTTAATTTTATTTTTTTATTTTTAAAAGAGCTTTAGATTATGTAAAGTTTACCTCAAAAATATAGGTTATTCCCATATACTCCATAACCTCCCCTCCCACATTTTCCCCCATTAACAACATCTTTCATTAGTGTGGTACATTTGTTACAATTGATGAGCACATATTGAAGCATTGCTACTAATACTAACCATGGTCTATAGTTTACATTATGTTTTACACTTTGCACCGCACATTTTTATAGGTTTTGACAAAATGTATAATGGCTGATATTCATCACTGTAATATCATGCAGAACGATTCCAATGTCTCAAAAATGCCCCACGTTACACCTATTCTTCCGTCTCCCTTCCCTCGAAACCTCTGGTGGCCACTGTCTTTATATCAATATTACAAGTTCTTCTATTACTAGGATAATAATAAGTCTACTTCAGTACATCATTCCATTCCTCCCTTATGTTTGGTCATTCCTCTATCTTGAGGATTTCAGGATGGTGATACCCACTCTGCTTCTGATTGAGAGAGGGCTTAGATCTCATGGGGCAGATGGATGGAACTATCTTGCTTGCAATTGAAAATATTGTCTGCTTCTTGGGTTGGGCATTGTCCATCATCATCCTTTTGCTAGTCATCTTGGGTGAGTCTGATGAACTGGGAAGTAGGTGTTGGCTGCAACTCTTCTGAGATTCAGGGCTCAACCGGCATATGAACAGCCAAAAGATTTAATCTCTGGAACATATATTTAACAGGTATAGTGCTAATTATAGGTTCAAATAAGACAACTTCCCTCATGAACCTTCCCTCACAAGCCTTCCTATCATATGGTTTTCCTATTTTATTTTGTTTGCTAGTAAACTGTTGGAAAAATGTGTTTCAATAGAAGACTTTTTATATCATAGTATTATATGTATATAATCTTTAGAAAAGGTTTTACATACAATATGCATTTTATATATAACATTTTAATAGTTTTGTTTATAGTTTAATAATCTTTTAATAGTTTTGGAGGCCTACCACCAGATGCCCAAGGGGTTCATCTACTAGAACCAGGCAAACTTCCTTGCCAGACAATTGCACCCCCTGGGCTGTTTAAGCCTTGGCTTTTATTCTTCTTGCTTCCCAGAGGTGAATCTTAAGTGGCAATAGATCTTTGTTGACTCTGTTGCTTTTCTGCTTTTACTTTTCTGCCTTATTTTAAGTTTTGTCTTCTATTAGTTTTGGACAATAAGCTATTTGCCATTGCTGGCATGAGTAGTTGATAATTTTTTTTTAAATTTAATTTTTATTTATTTATCCCCCCCTTGCTGCTTGTGCACGCTGTGTCCATTTGCTTTGCATTTTTCTGTGTCTGCTTGTCTCCCTCTGTTGCTTCATCTTGTTGCGCCCAGCTCACTGCGTGGCACGGGTGGGCTTGCCTTCACCAGGAGGCCCTGGGAATCGAACCTGGGGCCTCCCATATGGTAAATGGGAGTCCAACCAATTGAGCCACAGCCACTTTCCCGATAATTTGGTTTTAAGAAATGACTTTTTGGTGGAATTATTCCTAATGATTGGCTGCAATGGTTGGTAATTTGACTTCAAGGTCAGAATATTTGATGAACTCTGTAAATGGATTAATGGTTTATAGAGATCTTGTCTCTGTTAGGTCCAAGAGAATCTGTTTTGTTAGCCTTTCTTTTTGTTGTTGTCTGTCTAGTTTGAGCTCACATAAATTGTGAATTTCTTGCCCACCAGAGAGTGCATATCTGGACTGGTGAGTTTTGTATCTTTCTGTGTTTATGCTTAACCTGTGGCTGAAATTGTAGAACTGAAGTTATAAATTTTATCTCCCTGTGTATTTATGGTTACATGTCTGTAATTCTGAAAATAAATGTGTGAGTGTGTACTATTTTCCTACCTCTGGATGGTATTACCAAATTAGACTCTAGGAGTTTTATTCTGATTGGTTTAGCAATAAACAAGTACTACTATAAGTAGAATAATCCTACAATTCCAAGCAATTAAAGAAATTGAACTCTAATACTTTGTTAAAAAAGTGGGGAGGGGTATCTTTATGAAAACCAACTCATAAATGTTTTAAGAATTCAGATTCTCATAATTCAGGCTAATCCTTGGCATACAAGAATAGTTTAATAATTTTCCTTAATAATGTCAAGCTATATCTACTCTGAGTTATCAGTGTTAAGTATAATAGAATTGCATATTGTTTATTCTATTTTGGTCTTTTCTTCCTAAAAGTAAAAGGTTTAGTGATCTAATAAGTTAGCATAACTTCTACTTAATGTTTAAGATTACTAAAAAATGTAAATTTGTATTTAACAAAATTGAGTCATTATACTGACAGACTTTATTTTAACAGTAATTATTTTTTGTAGTGTGTCAGCTTCAAGGTGTTTTCAAATCTTTAGATAACTTAAAACCCTGGAGTGATATTAAATTGAGTTAATTAATGGACATTTATTGGATATCTAAATCATTTCTAAGTAGAATAGAATACTGAAACTGATTACTAAGCATAATTTTACATTTATATTCTTTTGCCATTTATTTTTATATGCTATATCTTTGGGTCTGTTAATGAACATGTTCATTTTTCCACTTTGAGACGTCATATGGGATATGTGTGGCTGTAGAAAGTTATATTATGTGTGTTCATGAGTTTTGCCAGCCTGTTGGTATGTGACAGAGGTTCACAAGCATCCAGTCCCTAATTTTCTTTGTGAAATAAAAGTTACTTGGATTAAAAACTATAATTAGTATAAAAACAGAATTGTTTTCTCTTAAAGTAAAATGACTGGTCTTTTTTTGGATTGACCTTATTTTGCACACCATAGAAACAACCAAGTATCCTTGTTGTGTTATCCTTGTTAAAAATTCTCATCAGATCCTTCTCTCTTAAAAACTATCAATAATAAGTTAAATACAACCCTTTAAAGATTTTTTGTCATCTACAGATTGTTCTTTGTTTTACTCAGATGCTTCCCTGAATGCTGTGTATTTCAACTTCAACACAGGACTGTCCCCAAGCCTCTTGGAAAAGAATATAACATGTGCTTTTGGGTACAGACTTCTGATTGCACCATTTAAATAAGTTTTTAGATCATCCCAGCGTTCTGGGTCAGGATTTTCAGAACTGTTGTCGAGTAGCAGGTAGGCTCATGAGAGAGCTAACTCAAGATGCAGTGGAAAAAAATGAATTACTGAGGACAACTGAACTGATGAGGGATGTTTGTGGTCTATGATTGGAAAATTGTTGATGTTTTAATGTTCTAATTTCTGGATTTACAAGGGACCTCCTTCCTCTTTTCTTTTCAGCGATATATAATTCGTTACAATTTAGTAGACTGTTTTTGTAAATTGAAATGAAACACGCAAATAGTATCTTAATCTCCCTGTTTGACCCCTGCAGAATTCAGAAATGTGTATTGAATATTGTTCTTTTCATGGCACTGTATTTATGTGCATAGATTCTAAAAGAATCTGTTCTCTGTTACCAGGATATAATTGGAATCATTGGTTATTCAACCAAGGCCTTACCTGGAATGTAATAATTGAGAATGATTTAATCAAATATGACCAGACACTTTTAAGAAAATAAGGTTGGCTTTATAGAGCCAAAGCTTTAAAAGCCCTCTTGGAAAAACTAGCTTTGTACCTGTCTCAAATGTTTTCCAGCCTTCCAGATGTGTCAGAAGGTCATTTCCTGTCAGGCCCAAGAACCTTAGGATATTTTAGGGACCTCAAGAAGAAAAGAATTTACCCAAATTTATAGGTGCTTTTATTAGTTTGCTGGTATAACAAATTGTCACAAACTCACTAACTTAAAACAACACAAATGTATTATGTTAAAGTTCCAGAGGTCAAAAGTAAAATATGGGTTTCCCTGAGCCAAAAATCAAGGAGTTGGCAGGACTGTGCTCCATCCAGAGACTCTAAGCTGGAATCTGTTTCCTTGCCTTTTCCAGCTTCTGGAGGCCATCTCCATTCCTTGGCGTATAGCCCCTTCCTCCATCTTCAAAGCCAACAGCATTGCATGTCCCTCTCTCTCTCCCTCTCCCCCCTTCTCTCTCTCTCTCTCTCTCTCTCTCTCTCTCTCAATCTCTCTCTCTCTCTCTCTGCTTCTGTCATCTACAGACTTTCCTAACTCATTCCCTCCTGCTTACCTCTCATGCGGACCCTTGTGATTATACTGGACCCACCCCAGTAGTCCAGGATAATCTTCCCATCTCAAGATCCTTAACTTCATCATATCTGCAACGTCCCTTCTTCCATGCGATGGAACATGTTTACAGGTTCCAGGAATTGGGACATAGATATCTTTTGAGGGTTATTATTCAGTCTACTACAGCACTGTATGTGAAATCTAGAGGTTATTTTCTTTTGATAACTTAAAGCAAAGCAAATTTGAGGAGCCTTATATGGTAAATTAATACTCTTGATGAATGTATGTAAATAATTTGGCCACTTCTAATGAGGTCCACCTTATTTTTGTTTGTTTTATTTTTTTTTAAATTAATTTTATTTTTGGGGGGTCCACCTTATTTTTGGTGTCATATAAAATGTTGAGATTATTTTTTATTAAAAGGGTGACTTGACTATAGGAGAAAAAAAAATACTTGTGTTTACATGGCCATTCATCCTTTTGGGTTATCAGATTGTAGCCTTCCATTGTACTGGAACTATTTTACTACTCTTTGCAAATTGATAGACATGCAAATTTTTTTTGAGCTGTAGAGTTTCCATTGCCTTCTCTCTTCTATTGACTTTTCTCCTTGTTTTCCACTGAGGAAAAACCAGTTTGTGTCCATTTGCAACTCAATTCTTATACTTTATATAAATTTGTGCTTTTAGACTTTTCGTTTGGCCAGTTATAATATCTGCTTTGTTTCCTCATTGAATGAGTGAAAATAAAATCTTGAACACAACTTCATTTTTATATCTGTATGAGACACGGTTTTACCTTTCTCTAAAAATTATCTTTTACAAAACTGTTTAAGACCCCCCTGAATTTTTCCTCAATGAAATGATATTGGATAAAGAGATATTTATCATGAAAATACTGGCTTCTGTTAATTGTGTTAAATTTTAATATTGATAACATAGAGCAAAAAAAATAGCCCTATCCAATAGAACGTTTTGTGATTATGGAATGTTCTTAATCTGTGCTGTCATATAGGTTAATCATTAGCCACATATAGCTTTCAAGCACTTGAAATTTAGCTTGTACCATTGTGAAACTTAACTTTTAATTAAATTTAAATAACCACATATGGTTAATAGCTACTATATTGGACAGAAGAGATCTAAGGAACGAGACATATAGGTGTTACTAATGGCAGAAAAAGCAAACTTGACTTCAAATAGTTTTAGCTATGTTCCTCTATAGAGACATTCTATCATTTTTTTTAATCTACTTATGCTTGAGTTTAATAAAAAAGAGGCCTTTTGCAGGTGTCCTTTAAAAATAATGATTTATAAGTATATTTTAGTTCATAAAATATTGTCTAAAATTTTAACCCAAAAGTTTTGATCATTTGCCTAGTCAATACAATAATTTGAAACCGCAACTTTCCGTTCCTTAATGGAAAGCAAATGAATTTCAAGTGATGATTCTTAGGCCTTTTATGTGTCTTAGAGGTTTTTATAAAATAAATGATTATTTTAAAAAGGTAAAACTATGACTCTCATAGGGATGTTAAAGAGTTTATTTAACTCACTAATTAATGAAGAAAAGAGTGAGCCGTTACAAGTAGTTAAAAAATGAATTCAAAAAACCACATGTAAAGTCAATTAGGAATTCTGAAATGAAATAGACACAGAACCACTCATTATCCACAGGGCAATAATCAATTGCCTCTTCAGGAGGCACAATTCATTTACATTTCTATGGACACGAAGCATTTGCATTACAATTACTTTTCCACAATTTAGAGTTGTAAAATAACCCAAAGTCTGTGAAACTGCATAGTTTACCCAGAAGGGTGCTACAAATAGGGCACTTAGTAGACTTATTTGCCCATTTCAAAGTCTGCCACAATTTTTTCTTAGAGTCCTCAATGAGCATGAGAAACAGTTTGCACTTTGCCCTAGTCCCCAGCACTCCCTGTTATAATAAACATTTTCTACCCGGCTTATTTGGATTATTTGCTTGACCCCTACACCCATTCTAATATAAAAATTTGATATTCCTACTCTTGAGCTGAAGATTGAAGAAAATCAATTTCCTAATTTTAAAAGGTTAAATACATATTTAGTTTAAATTTTAACCTAAGTTTAAGAAAATTAGAAATTTGAATGTCTTATTCATTATGACCTGCTTTATCGGTTGGAATTACCTGATTCACAGCTTTCAATACACACGTTGCCTTTACTAACACCTGCAGGCAAATGTACCTGACATAGCTGTCATAAAGTAGATCTTGCATATAAGCTTTTTTTTTCTATTTCATGTAAGAAGGGTAAGCGCTGGTGTGGTGGATTCTGCTTCAACATATTGAAAATATAATATGAACTACAGATTTTTCTGGAAATTATATACAGATCAAACTATAGCTCTCATTATAATTGATAAAATTCCGAGTTAGGAAACCTGACTTTTAAGTAGAATCGTATTTTCAAAGAATAATTATTCAACATTTTCAATTTGACAGGAACAAAAATAAGTGACTACATAGGGGCCATATAAAATTTAACTTGCCGTTTTATAACTTCTCCAATTCTTTTATTCTATATAATCTGCAGATTTTAGAGTCATGATCTATACTTTCTAGCTGAAACATTAGGAGAAACGCTCTACTTTAGCTATAATAATAACATGAAAATGTGAGAAGCAGCTTTTGGAGGCTGAATTAAGTGACTTACCCTTGAATAATGAATGACCCAATCTTGTCTAAATTCTTCAAGAACTAGAGTATTTCTGAATTTAATTATATTTTCCCTTTCTCTCATTGTTTCTCTTCCTTTATCATAGGATATGATTTTTGAAAACTTTAGTTTAAAGATGTATTCTGATATATATACACACATATATGCATATATATATATATTTTT
>JAQZBX010111974.1:0-10237 GCA_029593785.1 Cabassous unicinctus
AATTTTTTTTTTTTTTTTGAGGTACCAGGACTGGGAATTGAACTGCGGATGTCATATGTGGGAAGCCAGCACTCAACCACTAAGCCACATTGGCTCCCCTGAGTTGGTTTTTTCATTTGTTTTGCTTGTTGTTTTTGTTTTTTGTGTTTTTTTTGTTGTTGTTGTTTTGTTTTGTTTTGTTGTTGCTGTTTTGTTTTTAGGAAGCACCAGAACCAAACCCCGGGCCTCCCATGTGGGAAACAGGTGCTCAACCACTTGAAACACATCCACTCCCATGGGTAAATTTTTAAAAATATGGATGTCCCAATCCCAAGTATTCTAATTCTTCTGGCCTGGGTCTTGTAAACCCTCCAAGGTGAAGATAACATAAATCCAAAGTTTAGAATTACAACTCCAGGAGTTCCTCACCACTGTGGATATCACAAAACCCAAATTTCTCACACCTTTATATCTTTGCTCAGGTCACTCCTTCCTAAAATTTAGTGTCTCCCTAAATGTGGAACCCAACTCTGATATAGGAGAGATGACTTGAGTAATACATGGATCCTTAAAGCACAGTGAATTACCTAGTGAGAAAGCAATTCCCGTTGCTATTGCCCTTAAAATTTTCTGGTTACATGCAGGAAAATGCTCAGCTTGGAGCAAGTATGTCTTTACATTTTTCTAAGACTTGTTCATTATGCTTTTAAACAAAGTGTAATAGGCTTTAGGGTCACAGCCTCAGAAAGCAAAGACATTGATTTCTGCCTGGAATTTAACAGCACTTCTCTGTTTTATTTTCTTACTAAAGTTGCCATCCACATGCAATGGGTGTCAGCATTCATTAAAACAAAGAGAAATAATTTTAAAATAAATGTATTTAAACAAAATATGTGTCAGTTTACATGAAAATGAGAGTGATGCAGATAAATGCATATTTGGCAAAAGATACTGAGATTTGAAAAATACCACCATAGTGGTTTTGGAGTGCCTCAAATTGTGCTTTCACTTTCAACTAGTTATTTAATCTATCTGTGATCCTCAGTTTCCTCATCTGGTAAAAGAGAATAATCCTATATACTTCATTAGGATTATTTAAAGATTAAATGAAATAACATATATGAATCATAGTAGATATAATGTATAATATAATATATAAAGCACTGTCTCTGGCACCTCGGTTCTCAATAAATATTATTCTTATTAATAAATAATGTATATTAAATAAATATTTAGCAAATTTTATTCCAAATACTAAAGGAGGATTTTATTTTACCAGGCTTTGTTACCTTAAATCAACCCCAAAACTACCTTTTTTTTTTAAACTATAGTTATAGAAGAAACTAAAATAGATCATCCAAAATTACTGATGAATGAAAGTTAGTTCTGTATGACAAATGTAACTATTTCCATAGCAAATATACCATTTTGGCTTTTTTGTTATTCACTTAAGTAGTGACAGAGCTTTGAGGAGGAAATATGTATTGTCCTGGAAGTCAGAAAAGATGGCTTCAAGAAAGCAGAGTACTTGAAAAAACGTGTGGTCAATTCTAACAACCAGACTGGTGGAATTGACAAGTAACTTTACCTCTCTCACCTCAGTTACTTCATTGCAAAATGAGACAGCTGGGTCAGAAAATGTCTAAGATAACTTCCAACTTTAATAGTTTGTGGCTATAAAAGGGATTTGTCTGCTAAGAAAAAAAAAAGGGTAAAAATTTTAAAAATAAAGTATAAAGGAGGGAATATCATTACAGACACTACAGAAATTAAAACAACTATAAAGGAATATTATGGACAATTTTATGTGACAACAATTAGACACCTTAGACAAAACTGACAAATTATTGGAAAGACACAAATTACTAAAGGTGATGTAAGAAGAAATAGAAAATTTACATAGACCTTGTGGTAGGCCGAATAATAGCCCCTTAAAGATGTCCACCTCTAAATCCCCGGAACTTGTGAATATGTTACCCTATATGGCAAAAGGGACTTTGCAGATATAATTAAGTTAAGGAACTTGAGATGGGGAGATTTTCCTGGATTATCCAGTTAGACCCAATGATGAAATTACAAGAGTCCTTATAAGATGGGAAAGCAGGAGACTTGAAGTAAGAGAGAAAATGGTATGAGAACAGAAGCAGAAGAAAGCAGAGTCAGAAATCTACGCAAAAGGCTTTGAAGATGGAAGAAGGGGTCACAAGACAAGAAATGCAGGTGGCTTGTAGAAACTGGAAAAGGCAACAAATTAGATTCTCTTCTAGAGCTTCTGGAGATAATGTGGCCCTTCTTACCACTTGATTTTACCCCTGTGAGACTGATTTTGGATTTCAAATAAATGTGTGTTGTTTTAAGCCACTGAATCTGTGGTAATTTGTTACAGAAGCAGTAGGAAACTAATACAGATCTTTATCTAAAAAGAAATTGAGTTAATACTTAAAAATCTCCCCACAATGAAAAGCCAAGGCCCATATGGATTTGCTGTCAATCATGCAAGGTAAATGTAATACTAATCCTACAAACACTGTGTCTAAAGTAGAGGAAAGAGAACACTCCCTTTTTAATTTTATGAGGCAGTATTATCCTGATAAAGATTTACAATAAAAACAAGAATAAAAATTACAGAAAAATGTCCATTATGAATAAAGATACAACTCTTTACAAAATACTAGCAAACAAAATACAGCAAAATGTTAAAAAGGTTATACATTATGACCAAGTGGTATTTATCTCAGGAATGCACAGTTGGTTTAATATCCAAAAAGTAATTGATGTAATATACTATATTAGAAGACTAAAGGACAAAACCTATATGATCATTTAAATAGATGTAGAAATGCCAACTTAATAAATCTAACATCCACGCATGCAAAATCTTTCAATAAACTAAGGATATAAAGGATTCCTCAGCTTGATAGAACATCCACAAAAAATGTCCAGTTAATACTATACTTAATACTATCCCATATGATAATACTATATATGTACTAATACTATAAATACTATAAGTTGTCCCACACAGTCAAGAAAAAGGCAAGGATATATGCTCTCATCACTTCTCTTCATCATGGCCTGGAGTTTCTAACCAGTGAAACAAGGCAAGAAAAATAAATAAGCTATGGTTAACTGATTTTCAACAAAGGGGAAAAGGCTACTCAATTGGGAAAAATTAGTCTCTTCAACAAATGGTGCTGGGAAAACTGGATCTCTGTTTGCAAAAAAAATGAAAGAGGACCCTCTATCTCATATATTATACAAAAATAAACTAAAAATGGAAAAAAGATCTAAGTATAAAGAGCTAGAACCATGAAACTCCTAGAAGAAAATGTAGGGAAGCATCTTCAGGACTTTATATTAGGCAAAGTTTTCTTAGACTTTACACCCAAAGCACAAGCAACAAAAGAAAAAAATAGATAAATGGGACCTCATTAAAATTAAAAATGTTTGCACCTAAAGGACTTTATTATGAAAGTAAAATGACAACCTACTCAATGGGAGAAAATATCTGGAAACCACATATCCAATAAAGGGTCAATATCCAGAATATATAAAGAAATCTTTCAACTTAACAACAAAAAAGACAACTCCATTTAAAAAATGGGCAAAAGACTAGAATAGATATCTCTCCAAAGAGAGACAGATGGTCAGAAAGCACATGAAAAGATGTTCAACATCATTAGCCATCAGGAAAATCCAAACCAAAACTATAATGGCCATTTCACACCTCTTAGAATGGCTGCTATTTAAAAAAATAAGTCTTGGAGATGTGGAGAAATAGGAACACTCATTTATTGCTGGTGGGAACATAAAATGGGGTAGCCACTGTGGAAGATAGCTTGAGAGTTCCTCAGGAAGCTAAGTATAGAACTACCAAGTGGCTCAGCAATCCCACTACTAGGTGTATGCCTAGTATTGAAAGCCGGTATTCAAACAGATATTTGTACACTGATGTTCATAGCAGCGTTATTCACAATTGCCAAAAGGTAGAAGCAACCTATTTTAGTTTGCTGAATGCTGCCAAAGCAATATACCAGAAATGAGCTGGCTTTTACAATGGGGATTTATTAATTTAAGAGCTTACAGTTCTGAGGTCATGAAAGTATCCAAATCAAGGCATAGTCAGAGATTTTTTTCTCCCTGAGCTGCAGCTATGGGTGATCAACCTTATGGCAGCGTCCACTCATCTCTCCCCTTTCCTCCTGGCCTCATTGCTTTCAGCTTCTGCTTAAAGTAGCTTCTTCTCAGCCTCTGTGTTCTGTTGATTCCAGCTTCTGGTTTCTAGGGCCTTCTATCTCAATTTCTGGGTTCCTCTCTGTCCCTTCAGCTTGGTTCTTGTCTGCGGCTTTTCATTCCTTTGTTTATAAAGGACTCCGGTAAGAGGATTAAGATCTACCTTGGGTCATGCAATATAATCAAAGGCCATCACTTGAAGTAATTTAATCAAAAGGTCCCACTTACAATAGATTTACACACACAGTAATGGATTAGCTTTAAGAAGAGGATTTTCTGGGGTCCACAAAAGTTTCAAACTGCCATACAAATCAAGTGCCCATCAACCAATGAATGGATAAACAAAATGTGGTATAAACAAACAATAGAATATTATTCAGTCATAAAAATACATAAGACAACATGGATGAATCTTGAAGGCATTGTGTTGAATGAAATAAGCCAGACACAAAAGGACAAATATTGTATGATCTAACTGATTTGAAATAATTAGAATAAGCAATAGAGTCAGATTCTAGAATATAGGTTACTAGGGAATGGAGTGGGGACAGGGAATGGGAAGTTAAGGCTTAAAATATGTGGGGTTCCTATTTGGAATGATGGCAATGTTTTGGTAACTGATAGTGGTGATGGTGGCACAACATAGTGAATGTAATTAACAGCACTGAAATATATATTTGAATGTGATTTAAAAGAGAAGTTAGATTTTAAATATGGTAACAGAATAAAATTTTTTAAAAACTACCCATGGCACTACACTACACAAATAGTGTGCCCTAAATTAAAACATGTACTATAATTAATTGTACAATGATAAAAATGTGTTATCTTCAATTGTCATGAATATCCCACAGCAATGCAGGTTGTTAATAATATGGTGATGTGTGGGAATCCTGTGTTTTATGCATGATTGGCTCTGTAAACCCACAACTTCTCTAATAAAGAATGAAGAAAGGAAGGGAGGGAGGGAGGGGTGGGGGAGAAAGAGAAGGTATAAAACTGGAATGGAAAAACTAAAACTGACTTTATTTACAGGTGGCATAAACTTCCATGAAGAAGGAATCTACAAAACTATTTAAACTAATAAGCACGTTTGGGAAGATCTTGTGATACAAGATCAATTTTACTTCTATATATCATCAATGAACTATTGGATATGAAATTAAGAGAACAATACCATTCACAATACCATCAATAAGAATTCAATATTTAGAATTAAATTTAACAAAAGAAGCGCAAGACCTGAAACTACACTGAAAATTACAAACATTGCTGAAAGAAATTAAAGAAGACATAGTAGAGGTAAGCTGTGTTCAGGAATTGGAAGATTCAACATTATCAACATAGCAATTCTCCATGAATTAATTTATAAACTCAATAAACTATCTACCAAAATCTCAGTTGGATTTTTTAAGGAATTGAAAAGGCAATACTAAAATTTACATGAAAATGCATAGGACTTACAATAGTCAAAACTTAGAAAAAAACAACTCTTATTATGTGATTTTAAGAATTATTATCTCTGATAATACAGTAATCAAGACAATGTACTATTGGAGAAAGAAATAGACATATAGACCAATGGAATCAACTGAAAGTTCAAGATATAACCTAAAAAATTTTTGATCGTTGATTTTCAACAAAAATGTGACGATAATTCAATGGGGAAATGAAAGTCTTTTCAACAAAGAGTGCCAGAATAATTGGATATCCTTATAAAAAATAAACCTATACCCTTGTCTAACACTATACATAAAATTAACTCAAAATGGATAATTGGGGATTGAATCATGTCCTCCACAAAAGGCATATTCAGGTCCCCACCCTTGGTCCTGTGGGTGTGAACCCATTATAAACAGGACCTTTGAAGATGTTATTAGTTTAGGTGTGCCCAGACTGGCTTAGGATGGGCCTTAATCCAATATGGCTGAAGTCCTTATAAGAAAAAGAAATTGAACATGGAAGAGAAGCCACAGGGGGGCAGCCAGAAGCTGCAAGCTAACAGAACTGGAAGAGAAAGGAGAAGACTCTGCCATGTGCATTGCCATGTTCCAGAAAAGCCAAAGAACTCCAAAGATTGCCAGCCAGCCAGACGATACTGATCCTTCCTTTCCTCTCCCCCACCGCGGGTGGAAGTAAGACTTCTAGCTTCTGAAACTATGAGCCAATAAATTCCTATTGTTAAGCCAACACATTGTATGGTATTTGTTTGAGCAACCAGGAAACTAATGCATGGATCGTGTTCATGTGGGAGCTAAAACTATAAAATTTCAAAAAATATATAGAAGGATATATATGTGACCTTGGACTAGACAAAATCTTCTTAAATAATGACACCAAAACCCTGATGCATAAAACAATTGACAAATTGACTGATATAAATGGAATTTTGTCCCCCAAAAAGATAAGTTGAAGACCTAATCCCCAGTACCTCAAAATGTGATCTTACTTGAAAATAGGGCCACTGCAGGTGGAATTAGTTAAATTAAAATGAGGTCATACTGGAGTAGGCTGGGACCCTTATAGGAAGAGGAAATTTGGACACAGACACAGGAGAAAAGATGTCTATGTGAAGTCAGAGGCAGTGATTGTAGTTATGCTGCTATAAGCCAAAGAACCCTTGGGGCCACCAGATTCCAGGAGAAGGTATGGAAGAGATTCTTCCCTAGAGACTTCAGAGGGAGCATTTTGCCACCTGCCAACATCTTGATTTAGAACTTCTAGCCTCGAGAACTGTGAGACAATAGATTTATGTTGTTTTAAGCCACCAAGTTCATGTCAACCCTAGGAAACTAAAAAATTGATTTAATCAAAATTTAAAACTTTTGCCCCTCAGATGACACCATTAAGAAAATGTAAACACAAGCCATGGACTAGGAAAAAGTATTTCCAAAGCTTATGATAAAAGACTTGTATACAGACTATAGAGAGAATGCCTTTACAACCAAATAATGAGAGGAAAAGAATCCAAATTTTAAAATATTTGAATAGATACTTCATCCTATATGTATATGAAAGGCAAGTAAGCCAATGAAAAGATGCCCAACATCATTAAATGCAAACTAAAACTCTAATAATATACCATTGCACACTCACTAAAATGGCTTTAATCCAAAATTGATGGCTGCTAGGATGTGGAGAAACAAGTAACCTCATAAACTGATAGTGGCAATGTAAAAGGGTGCAGCCATTAAGGAAAACAGACAGTTTCTAAAAACATTATACATAACATACAACCCCAATCTTGTCCTGATCATCTATCTAAAATAAATGAAAACAAATGTGTTCACAAAAAGATTTGTATGCAAATGTTTAGATTAGCATTATTAATAATGGAAACAATCCAAATGTCCCTCAACTAGTAAATGGATCAAAAAATGTGATATATCAAAAGAATAAAAAAAGAATATTATTCAAATAAAAAGGAAGGAACCGCAGATATGTAATACAATCTGGATGAACCTCAAACACATTGTGCTAAAGGAAGAAGTCAGGCACAATATACAAAAATAGAATATACAAAATAATATATATTTTGTGATTCCATTTATATTTATAATTTTTAGACATGTCAAATCTATAAAGATAGAAATGACATCCATGGTTGCCTTGACTGTGGATGGGGGCCAAGGATTGACTGCTAATAGAAGCAAGAATTCATCTTGGGGGCTGTAGTTTTCTGAGCTGCTCAAGCAAATATCATGCAATGGTTTGGCTTAAACAGTGGAAATTTATTCATTCATGGTTTGAGGCTGGGAAAAAAGCATCAAGTAGATGCTTTCTTCCCAAAGACTGGCTTTCTGGGGCTGGCTGCTGGTGATCCTTAGTTCATAGTTTGATACATAGCAAGGAAAATGCAGCATCTCGGGTCTCTCCCTTCTCTTCCAGATCCCACTGGTGTTCAGCTTCTGGCTGCTCCTTTGGTGGCTTTCTCTCTCTCTCTCTGAATTTCATTCCACTTAGAAAGGACTCTAGTAATAGGATTAAGACCCATACTGATTGGCTGGGCCACACGTTAACTGAAATAACTTCATCAAAAGATCCTACATACAATGGGTTTACACCCACAGAAATGGATTAGATTTAAGAACATCATTTTCTGGGGTACATACAGTTTCAAATCACCACAGTATTTTAAACCTGGATTGTGGCTGACAGTTGTAATGTGGTATAAATTTGAAGAAATTCACTGAACTATACTCCTAAAATGGGTGAGTTTTATGGTATGTAAATTATTCTTCAGTAAAGCTGTTTAAAATAAAATAAAATGAGATCCCATCCAAGATGGAATAAAAGAAACTGGATTTACCCACTCAAATGAAACAAAAATCATGCAAAACATAAAGATGATTTTCAAGAAACTGGATATCAGGCCATGAAAGATAATAGTTACTTGTGTTCCAGGAAAATTAAAAACTTCTATTCTTCCAAAGATACTCTTAAGAGAACGAAAAGTCATACCACAGACTGGGAGAAAATTGTTGCAACACCTATATCTGCTAAAGGACTTGTAAACAGAACACATAAAGAACATTCAGAAGTCAAAAATAAGAAAACAAATTACCCAATTTAAGGTAAAATGGGCAAAGGACTGGAATGACCACTTCACAAACAAGATATATGGGTGACAATTAAGCACATGAAAAGAAGTCAAACATCATTAGTCATTAGGGAAATGAAATATACCATGAAGTACCAGTACACACCTATTAGAATGACTAAAATTAAAGTGATTGATCATACAAATATTGGTGAAGATGTAGATCAACTGGAGCTCTGACTGTTGGTGAGAATGTAAAATAGTACAACCACTTTGTAAGTCAGTTTGCTAGTCCCTTAAAAAGTTACACATGTATCTACTGTAAGTTCCAGCTATTCTAACTTCTAGGGATTTACCCAAGAGAAATAAAGGCTTATGTTCAAACAAAGACATGAAATTACATAGCAGCTTTATTTGTATAGCCCCAAACTGGAAACAACCCATGCCCATCAACAAATTAATGGATAAATAAACTGTGATATATTCATATAATGGAATTCTACTTAACAACAAAAAGGAAAGTGCTATTGATACATGTTATAGTATGAATGAATCCCAAAATAATTATGCCGGGTGAAAGCAGCACACAAAAAAATAGCATGCCTTATGAGTCTTTGCTCATGTAATTGAAACTTGGCCTACTGTTATGGGGTGCCTAAGGGTTGCCATCTGAGAGCCTCCTTGTTGTTCAAATGTGGCCTCTCTCTAAGCCAAACTCAGCATTTGAATGCATTACCTTCCCCCCAACGTGGGACATGATTCCTGGGGATGAGCCTCCCTAGCAACGAGGGATTAATAACAAGTGCCAACTGGCAACATGATTGGAAAAAAAAACTTGAATAAAAGGGGGAAAGAGTAAAGAGAAATGAGTTTATGTGGCTAAGAGACTTCAAAGAGAGTCGGGAGGTCATCCCAGAGGTAATGCTTACGCATACCTCAGTAGGATCTCATAGAACACCAAAGTGGCTATCACCCCATACAGAGGGGCTCCTGAGGGCTCTGGAGACACCCAGGTCCTATATAAGTGGGGATAGCCCCAGAGATTGATGCCTAATTAGTGGGCTCTTCATTGGAATCTGTGCTACTAAGTCCTCCCTGCACATGGTCCATCAGTCCCTTCTATTCAAACCTATATGTGATGCTTGAGTTTTTAGGTGTACCTCCAGAGACTGGAGCCTCTGGCCTACCTATGTGACAGCTGTGCCTGCAATCTCGGTGCAGCTGCAACCCCTACCCTATAGCTCAATGGACTCATCCAAGTCACCTGGCGAGGAGACAACTATGGGCAACGGCCATCCCAGGGAATGGAGAGGGCCTGCAGCTGCAGGCAGGATAATCCCATCCACCGTATCCATGGAATATAAACCTTCTCTCACTTGGAGGTGGAGTGGACATCACCATCCCAAAACCCCCAGGATTGGGGGAAGAGCTATGGACTAGAATGGACTTGGTGGTGTTCTGTTGTATATTGTGATTCAAGCAATG
>JAQZBX010111975.1:0-10231 GCA_029593785.1 Cabassous unicinctus
ATGAAGAGCCCACTAATTAGGCATCATTCTCTGGGGCTATCCCCACTTGTATAGGAGCTGAGTGTCACCAGAGCCCTTAGGGGTCCCTCAGTGTGGGGTGATATCCACTTAGGTGTTCTATGAGATCCTACTGAGGTATGCATAAGTATTACCTCTGGGATGACCTCCCGACTCTCTTTGAAGTCTCTTAGCCATGTGTGTACACTTACTTTTGTCAGTTCCATTTTCAGTTTGTGTTCCAAATGTATTGGTCAGCATAGACTGGGTTTATGCTGCAGTGACAAATAACTTGAAATTTTCAGAGGTTTCCTGATGAAGGTAATTTCTTATTCATGTAAAGTAGCATAGGTCAGAAGACTCTCCAGTGCAGCTCTCCTTTATGGGGTGACTCAGTGGTCCAGGATCCTTTGATCCTGTGGCTCTGCTGTGTCAACACACAAGCTCTAAGTTCACTGCCTAAGGGGAAGAGAGAGACTGGACCGCCTTGACCAGGAAGTCACACACTTCACTTCTAGCTTTATTTCATGCCGGAACATGCTGGAGCACGTGGAGCACATGGAGCACGTGGCCTCTGGGGAGGACGGAGGAAGGAGGCACAGTGAAGGGAATTTGGAGAACAGCATTGCTCTTCATTGAAAAAAGAACAACCTGATACAAAGAAACATTTTAGATGCTTTAAAGTAGATGAAAAACTTGATTCCTAGTTCTAGCTCTGAGGTGCTTCCAGCCCATTTCCCAGTTGACACCACAGAGAAAGTACTGGAGAGAGGAAGGAGACGGCAAGTAGCAGAGTAAATATTTTAAAATTCATTCTTATGCGTGTAAGTCACTGGCATCAGACTTATTATCTACTGCTGTGTAGCAGGGTGTCACATCTGTTATTCCCGCAGTTCCTGTGGGTCAGGAATCCAGGCATAGTTGAGCTGGGCCTCTGCTCCAGGGTCTCTCACGAGGCCCCAGGCAAGGTGTTGGCCTGGGCTGGGTCTCGTCTGAGGCTCAAATGGGGAAGGGTCTGCCTCCAAGCTCACGTGGGTGTTGGCGGGAGTCAGCTTCTTGCTGGCCCTGCCCTGGGGGCCTCTCCACCTGGGGGCCCTCAGCTCCTGCCCTGGGGGCCTCTCCACCTGGAGGCCCTCAGCCCCTGCCCTGTGGTCCCCTCCACCTTGTGGGTTACTTCAGCAAGGCCAGCAAGGGAGCGAGTCGAGAGGATATGCTAGCAAGAGGGAAGTTACAATAGTGTGTCACCTTTGCTGTATTTTGTAGGTTAGAAGCAAGTCGCAGGTCCTGCCCACAGTCCTGCAGAGGAGATTACACTAGAGTGTGAATACCAGGGGCAGAGATAATGGGGGCCCTGAGAGTCCACCACAGACCCTACACGGTCCCCTCACTACTTACAAGGTCAAGGGGCCTGCAGACGTGTGCAGAGGTGTGAACTTGATGGACCTGGCCAGATGCGGTTTGTTCTAGAGCATGTAGATCTTCCCTAGATCCACTCTCCAGCCATTTGTATTATTTTAAAACACGCATTTTGGATAGTATATTGCTTTTCACTGAGAAAAACCACAGAAGGAGAGTAAAATTTTCATTTTTTTTTTCCAATAAGACCCTGTGTTTCTACTTAACCATTAGTTCTCAACTGAAAGGTCATTTCTCCTGAGAAACCCCTGACAGCCGAGACTGGATTACTTGCCCTCCCACCCCGTGCTTTTACAGCCCCTGTTCTGACACCTCTGGGAACCTCTGTCCCGCCGGCTTGGGGAGGGCTACACCTTGTCAGGCCATGGTGTTCCCAGGACCCAGCCCAGCCCAGCACAGAGCAGATTCTCGGTTAGTTTCTACTGAACTACACTGGGCTGCATCCAGCTGTTTTTAGTCCTAAAACTGACGAGTTGTGGCTGGTGGGGTCTAAAGGAAATTGGTTCCTTGCACTCAAGCCATAGCACATTTCCACTCCAGTCTTGTAAGGGAGGGAAGAAAATGCCTAATTGACCATCAAAACCTTCTCCCAAAGTTAAGTGTGTTTTGCAAAACTTAATACATAGGAATGTTTTTATTGAACTTATATTTGAAAAAAGACTTTTCAAGTACTCCTTTTTGGTGCTTCCAACCCAAATATTGCAAGGAGAGCGCAAGGAACACGCAGATGTCAGACTAAGGAGGCGGGTCTCGTTTATGCCGCAGGTGAGTGGCGGGCAGCGCAGCACCTGGGCGATGCTTTTTTGCACCACTCTTGATGCTGCGTAAGAAAACAGAGATCACGTTTTTAAACAATAAAGTCTACGTAGCACTTAGAGCAATAGCATTTCATACTTTACACTCTGGGGTTTTTCTGCTCAAATTAATCGATTCTGGAGTAAAATCTTTGTCTTCCAGAGTTGTCAGAGATGACATTCTAGACCATTGCTTGGGTTTTAAAGTAAGCTAGACTTGACTATTTAAAGGACTACATGCTGTTTGGTCTGGTTTTCCTCTCCTTAAATTTAGCCCATTTTTGAGTGGCCGTTTTTCTAAGTTGTAGCATTCACTTCCTTGTCTCTTAAACAGAATCTGGGGAACAGATGTTTTCACAGATGACCCAGATTCATGAATCTGAACACAGCACTGGGTAATGACACAGTGAACTTCTCAAGCTCCAGTGAGGTGAACTGAGCTGTACCCGACTTTGGTGTTTTTTGACTTCTTTTGTGCCTTTTGACGGTTTTTCTGTAGCATGGTTATGCTGTCCCTCTCTAATCTGTAGCCTTTAATTTATACTTGGAAACCACATGAACAAATGTTAGAACTATTTGCAAAATAAGAATCAATAATTTTGAGGGAGCCCTAAGGGCTTGCTTACATGCAGTATGCTTAATTCTTTGGTGTTGATTGGTTGCTCAGAGGCCTTTTCTATTAGAGTTCCTGGTTGTGAGACTGAGAGCCCGCTGGAGTTGAGTTCCAGGTTAGGGAAGTGTTGCTACATCATACAGGCAAAGTATTAAAGACAACCTCAGCATTTACGCCGGAAGGAAGTTTGGAACTTTCTAGTTTTTAAACTTTTACAATACAAAGAATAAAGTTGATGATCAGAGAGATGAAGGAACCTGCCCAGAATCCCCCAACTTGTGGCCAAGCCTGGACCAGAACTGGATTTCCTGGTGCTTCAATGCTTTCTACACTCACTGTGTGCCTCTTAGGAGAAAGAAGACAAGGGTCTTTTTGAAGACAGAATGAGAAAGTTCCAAGGTACCAGCACATCCATTCTTCCCAGAGTATCCACGCTTGGCTCACATTCCAAGGCATGCGGTCTCTGTGGCCATATGTGCAGAATTATCAGAGTATGAGATGTGCACAAAACAGGTTAGCACCTCGCTCGCCCTGGACACCAGATTGGAATCAGCCTGAGCCCGAGGGCCTAGAGCCTTTTCTGGCCCAGATCCCAACTCTATTCTCCAAAGCTTTGGAGATTCTAGCCCTTCCTTACCCCACTCCCAAGGTTTGGAGCTTTCCAGAAAGAGCCTGCCCACCCCCACCCCCACCCCCACTCCTGTGATTTGACTGGCTCAGATCTCCAGGCCTGCAGGAGTCCCAATTCCTGAGCTTCTAACTTGAAGTCGTGGAGCTGGCATCTCTAAGACCCCCGAGGAGCTCCTCAGGGATCGCAGCATAGGCTGCGGGCAAACTCCAAGAAGGCCTGCTGCCAGGGCATGCAGAGCCCCTCGCCAAGCAGAATCGCCTCCTGTCTTACCTTCTCCTCCTGAGGCAGGAGAGCAACCAGGTGAAGACTTGCACAATGCTGTATAAGGCAAATTTCTGCTCATTTCAAAAGGAGGGCTCTGCTCCAGAGAGGCAGAAACCCACTGCCACTACATGAGCATGTTTCCCTGTGGGGCTAGTGATCCCCAAAAAGCCCTATGTAGTGGAAGCAGTTCCTGGTGAAGCAGCAGGAAATCCAGACCCCCCTTTCTGGCAGGTGCATCTAGCCCCCAGCTGCTGTGAGGGTAGCAGCTCAGGGCTCACACCTGGGCCCTTCTCTGAAGCAGGGTGTGTGGCTGACGTGCTGTCTGGGACGTTATACGACCGTCCGACTCCTGGGGTGGCAATCACTGGCTGGCAGGGGGGTACAAAAGCCCATGCCTCTTGCTTCAGGACAGGGCTACTCTATCGTGTGGTTTCTGCTCCAGGGGCCCCATGGAACAGGCTGTGGCTAGATGTGACTTGCTTGCTTGCAGGTTCTGCTGGAAAAGCACTCCCTCTGGAGCCTCGCGGCCCTCCGACGCCTCGCTCACCTAACATCCCTGCCTGGTACCCCCTGGTGGCCGCGGCTGACAGCGTATCCTCGATGCTTATTGCAGTCAGTTGTAACTTCTACAGGATCTGTGTCTAAGGGCTCTTCTCTAAGCCTCCAACGCAGTCTTCTTGAGAACACTTTGCAAGCCCTGCAAACAGCAATGCAGTGTGAAGAGCCCGAACGGAGGTTCCCTGTCTCTTAGGGTAAAACACCCCCACACCCCATCCCTGGTCCTCTAGGTCCTTCATAGGAAGGTTGCATGGCTGTGTTCCGATGTGCTTTTCTGGGTGGGGTCAGTAGGCGGTGCCGGGAGAAGAGGGGGAATCTCGGAAGCTCATCTAGAGAAGCAGCAGATCCTGCGACAGGTAGTGGGAAGCAGGGGACAAGAAGATGGGTCTTAGAAGGAAATGGAACTTGAAGTTTTAGACTTCTCAGGGTCAAAATGCACGGGCTTTGTCCCAGGCCAGGTAGGCCAGGAGCTGGGCTGGGAGGGCCCCCAGCACCAGACGGGGTGGGCAGCCACACCTGGCAGCCAGATGGGCCAGACTGGCCTTTTGGGGTAAATTTTCTTCTGCATCTCCCACTCCTGCCCCCAAGCTTTTAGCAATGCCAAGTTTAAACATTTCCACCAGACCTAGGAGTGGAGGGGTGGAAGGGTGAGTGAGTGGGTATCTGTGGGAAGGCACTGTGTCTACACCTGGGCAGAGGGGTAATGGCGAGTGCTACTGTGGAGGTGCGGTGATGAATCCGGGGCGACGGGTCCACGGGTGAGGCCTGCGAGGTCCGGCCAGCCCTCCCTGACTGGAGGCTCATCCTCACCTCTGTGTTATCATGACCTGCACTTGCTTAGCCATATACCAAGGATTGCTCGACCTGCTAGGGTCAACAGGCGGCCAGAACTTCCATAAGGCTATTGGTGATGTTTTCTCTTCTGCTTCTCGCTCCTGATCAGCCTCTCGTGGAGCGGGCTGGCCGGAGGCTGGATGCAACCTGTGGCAGAGAGCCCCAGCCCTCCCCTCAGTTCTTAATGTGGGACACTCCCTGGATTGTGAATCAAAGGTGCCCAAGAAAAAATGAGACCCTAGAGCAGAGCGGCTGAAATGCTTCCAACCAAACACCCCAACTCCAGAGTGCTTTCCTGAATTAAAGGCCCTGGGAGCTCAGCTCAACACAGCTGCCACTGCACAAGCATAATATTTCTTTGAATTCTCTATTTCATCTTGAATATTCATGTGATTTTTGCAATAGACTCCATGATCCATAAGGGCTGGTTTTAGAGTCAGAATGAGGAGAGAAGTGGTTATAGTCTGGTTGCTAAGAACATGTGTTTAAACCTCTCTCCCTCTCTCCTTCAGCTTCTGTAAAATGGGAATGAAAATAATACCCATAGGCTTTTCGGACGAATAAGTGAGTTTATACAAGGATAGTGCCTGGAACAGTTGTTCCTCTCTGATTCACTGGTGTAAGAAACGTGCAAAGGTCCTGTGGTGCTGGGTGGCCCAGCCTTCCCTGCCCCTCCTGTGCCGCTGCCTCCTTCACGCTCACTTTCTGTAAGAATCCAGCCGTTTTCTAGGTAGTGGAGAGGAAGGGGAGAGCGAGGGGGGCAGGCAGGGCCAACTCATCCACTAATGCTCTCATAGCCTCTGGAACGGACCAACCACAGAACAGGCAGGAGAGCGAGAGAGAAGCAGATAGGGGCTCCAGTCCTGACTGCCCCGTGACTGTGGGCAAGCTATTCATCTCCTGAGGCTGTTTCCTCATCTGTAAACGAGCATAATGCTAACCATCACATAAGGCTGTGGTGAGGACTAGATGCACGTAGTGGTGACAACAGGTGCTCAACCGATGACTGTGTTAGATGGCTGTGGCGGGGCGTAATGAGACTCCACGCAACCCCCTGGCTCTCGGCATTTCACTAAGACACGCTCCTGGCCACAAACGTTTTGCCTTGTCTTCACCCCCAGAAGTCCACCCGTCCCCGACACCCGCAGTCCCATCTCCACGCCCGGGCCTGAGCACTGCACGGCCGGGGCAGCTGCGGAGTTCTAGGCTTCGGCGAGCGCGGCTCCTGGGAAGGGGCGCCACGTGCGTGGCGAGGCGGCGCCGCGGCTCCGGCGCTCGCGGCCGGGAGCTGTCAGCCGGCGCCCCCGCGTCCCCCCGCCGCTGTGCGGAGTCCGGGCTGTGCGGAGGCGGGGCAGGCGCTGGCCAGGACGGGGCCGCTGGCCTCCGACTTCGGTCGTGCCGGGCCAGGAGCGCCCGAGGCTCGCAGGCACGAGCCAGCGGCTCCGGGCAAAGCTCGGTGCGGCCGCGGGGCCCCGCTGCAGAGCCCGCGCCCGCGCGGGGCGGGGCAGGCTGCGGGAGGGGGAGGGGGCGCCCGGCTGGCCCGCGCAGCAGCGGCCGCCTCTCCCCAGCGCGCCTGCCGCGGGCGGCGGTGGCGGCGTCGGCAATCCCGGCTCTTGGCACAACGCCTGGCGGCCGGCCCAGGGCGAGGAGTGGCTTCCAGGAAGCGGGCGGAGGAGCGTTCCAGCCGCGTCTAGCCGTCGCCGCGGCCCCGCGCGCTCCGAGAGGCCCGCGCCCGGCCCCTCACCCGGGCCCTTCGCGCTCCCGGCGCCCCCAGCTCGGGTGGAAGGCGCGGTGCCCCCGCGACGGCCGCCGGGCGCCTGGGCGCGCCGTGCACTTGCCGGGCGGTGCAGGTGGCGGCGCGCGCCCTCCGCGTCTGGGCCGCGGCCAGCGCTGCGCTCCGCACGCCCGGAGGGGCGGGAGAGGCGGGGCGGCCCCCGTCCCAGCCCCATTTAACTTCTCGGCGGCGGCGGCGACTGCGGCGCCGCGGGCTGGAGGCCGGCGTCGGGGAAGGTCCGGGTGCGGGATTGCGCCGCGGTGCTGAGCCGCCCGCGCCTGCCAGCCTCCTCCCCGCGTGCGCTGAGGCCGCGCGGCCCGCGTGCTGCACGCCCCGCACGCTTCTGCGGCGCAAGGTGGGTGCTCGGGGGGCGCCCCACGCGGGTCGAGGGAAGGCTTTCCCCGGGGGGGGGTGGTCAGGCTGGAAGCAGGTTGGGGGGCCCGGGGCGGGGCGCTCCGCGGACCCGGGGACTTCGGATGGCTCAGATTTTGGGGACCTCGGGGCGAGCGCGCTCCACGGGGCTCGGGAGGCTTCCGGGAGAAACCCTTTCGGGGGCCCAGGGCGCTCCTGATTGTGCGGGGAGCTCCACAGGGCCGGGGGTGCCCAGGATTGGGGGTTTCGAGGTCTAAAACCCGCCGGTGGCAACGAGGAGCCCCGTGCGTCCTGAGGTCCGGCCGGTTGCCGACTGGGTCGGGAACGCCGGGGGCGCTGAGGGCTGGGGCGCCGCGCCCGGCGTGCCAAGGGGGCGTGGGGGGACCGGGACTGGGACCGGGACTGGGATCGGAGCGAGCGCCGAGCGGCGGCTGCGGGCGGCGGGGAGGCGGAGGCGTGCGCTCGCACGGCCGGGGCGAGCACCGAGGGGGCGCCGCGTTCCTGGGCCGGCACCAGCCGCCTCCCTTCAGCCTGGAGTCGCCGCCTCAGGTCGGAAGCAGCAGCACATTTGCGGATCGCATTAGGCCAGGCCCGTAATGCTTTCTCCAGATGGAGAGAAGCCACCGACCCGCCCCCGGACACCAGCTCCGCCAAGGCGCCCGCGAGGCGAAGCGAGAGTGGAGTGTGAACTCGGCTTTTCCAGTCTCGACTCATATTGATTTCCCTGTCAATTCGCAGGCAAACGCTGAAGCCCCCTCCCAGGGCTCCAGTCTCTGGTGCTCCTGGCTGGCTACCTACTTTAGGAGACTAGCTAGGCTGGCCCCGGGGGCCAGCTCCCCGGCCTTTTTCTGGGTTCGCTGTGTCATCTAGAGGAGAAAGCCTTGGGCTATCAGAAGAATGGTCACTATCTTTGCTATGTGACCTTCGGCAGGTCCCTTCCCCTTTCTAGGCTGGAGTATTTGGTTTTAGACTATTTTCTGCCTAAGGTAGCAGAAGCTGGCAGTTGCCCTAACCCTTGGCTCCACGCTGGCTTCCTGAGTCAGATGCCAGTAGCCACACCCTGCTGCTGACAAATGGGCTGGGAGGTGCTGGTGCAGGGATGCCTCAGCTTCTGGAGGGCTCCATCCTCAAGGAGCCCCTGACAGCCTGCACCCTGCAGCGGGCAGCTTCATTCTGGACCAACGCGGAGCTTTCCAAGGTGTGGTCTGGGGTTCAGGGAACCTCACTCTGCCTGTTCTGTTAACTGATAAGGCTAGAGCTGATTGGCAACATCTCTCTCCTCCTTTGTAGGTTGCAGGTGAGGCGCCTGGAGACTGGACCCCATGGCTTCCTGGACGAGCCCCTGGTGGCTGCTGGTGTGGATGGGCTTTATGCTCTCTGCCTTCCTGCAGGTAATGAGGAGAAGAGAATGGGAAGGCACCCCTCTTTTATTTAGGAGCATTATTCTAGACCACCTAAGATCTGGTATGGTGGGTGGTAATCCTGCAAAGAAGAGAACCTAACTTTTTCTTCTGACCTTCAGCAAATAATTATTTCTGGTTGGCTTAGCTGTGAGGATGATCCACATCTCTTGGTTCTTACTGATTCCTGAGCAAGGTCCTGATAACACTGTGGATACTTGGTATTGCTGATCACTTGGGGCTCGATGGACTTTGTCTTTTAAAACTGGATTGGCTGTCTGCGTGTGCCCAATATAAGCTGCACTGCTAGAGGCCAGGGCACAATGAATGGCAGAGACCAGGTTCTGGCCTTAGCTGAGCCATTAACTAAGTCAACTGAGTTTACTTCTATAAGGGTATATCACACTGATTTTCAGTCCTCTCTTTGGTCTCTTTGGTGTCTTTCCACCAGCCTGGAGAACCTAGCTCATACATTGCATCCTCATTTGCCTACAGGACAGAGTCAAATAAAAAAGAAAAAATGAAGTAAGCATTGCCCAGGAGGCAATAGGGAGTGGTGGAGACAGTAGCAAACTGGAGAGCACATGCTCTATTAAGAGCAGCCTCTGCTCAGCTCCATCTGCTTACTGCCAAGCGGACACGCAAGCCCAAGGTTGCCAGATCTTATATCTCAAGATAACTGAAACATCGAGATTTCCTATGAAATCTCCCAATTTTTAAAGCATTGAAAGCCAAACAAATACGTTTGCAGCCTGGAGTGAGCCAAGCAGTTTGCAGACTCAGATCTAAAGGTTTAGAACACATCTTTTTTTTGAAAAAAAGAAAAAAATTAAACTTTATTTCAACTTCAAAAAATAAAGCAACAGACAAAAGGCAGCTTAACAAATCATGGAAGCATTACTTTAAAAAAACCCTAATTATTTAATCCTAAAAATAAACTCAGTTGTTTCTTCCAGTGTTCCAAAAGATGAATAAATGAGCACAGATTAAATGACATGACCGAGGTTTCCTTGTTAATGAAGAAAATGGAGGAAAAAAAAAAGACATGTGCAGAGCATGTCTCATCCATTTTTGTTTCCTGAGGGCTGCTGGTCCTCTCTGTGAATTAGAGCGAGGCAACCCTTCCTTGCCGACAGAACTTCTCAGGAACGTGGCTTGGTAGCTCAGGGTCTAGCAAAGGGCCCGGCATGAAGCTATATGCCCTGGGATGAATTAATCATCCTTCTCTGCCTCTCGTTTCACTCTCAGACTTAGTGTCTGTAAGACCCCTTTCAGGGGAAGCGGGTGTGGCTCAGTGGATAGAGCCCCCGTTTACCATATGGGAGGCCCGGGTTCGCGTCCCGAGGCCTCCTTGTGAGGGCACGCCGGCCTGAGCGGTGCGGTGGGCTGATGCAGCAACCTCACGGCAGGAAGCGGGTGTGGCGCAACGGATAGAGCCCCCGTTTACCATATGAGAGGCCCCGGGTTTGCTTCCCGGCGCCTCCTTGTGAGGGCAGGCCGGCTCGCGTGGCGCCTGGGCTGATGCGGCAAGACCTCACAGCAAGGGGGAGATAAGCAGACACAGAGAAGACATGCAGC
>JAQZBX010111976.1:0-10236 GCA_029593785.1 Cabassous unicinctus
TTTTATCACACAAGGTCTATACAAGAGAGGAAGTGATTTCTTTGCAATGTAATCAAATAAAATTGCTCCAAATTTCCTGATAAGAGATGAGCATAGCTTCTGGAGGTGGGGGTTTAGGGGTGTGTGTTCCTGGCTCCAAATTGTAAACCTATCTCTGGTCATGAAGATATGAGAAATAACTTGAAAATATGTATGAAATGGATTGTATCTGCTTAGTCACATAAAAAAACTTAAGATTTTGTTCTGTCTTTTAATATCTGCAGAATGCCTGTGGTTCATCACATTTTGCTTTAATGTTTATTCAATTATAAAATAGTATTTCTCTCTCTTCTACCTTTGTAGAGAGGTTTTTTTGGGTTGGGAGTTGATTTTGTTTTTATTTATTTAGTTATATTTCCCCCAAGAGTAACTGGTGCCTAAATTAAAATATATCTCAAATTGAAGACATTACCTTCCCCAAACAAGTGAAAGTTATATCTCCTCCAATTTCCAAATCTTAATTAATGGCTTCATTGACATGCAGGAATTAATTCTTGAAACCCCCTTTCAGCACCACAAAGCCCAATGGAGCATTGTTATTCTCTCTGCACTGAGTACTATACTCATCCTTCACCACCTCCCAATCTCACACACATACACAATCACACCTTATTCATTTTCCTTCTGTGTCTGTTTAAATGTTATTCCCACTGAATTCCTCCTTTATCTGAACTCCCACCTGTGTTAGCTTTTCCTTTCTCTGCCTGAGTTCTCTTGAACAGAACACTACTTTATCTTCAGGCGATACCTGTATTTTGCCATTATATGTTTATTAATTCATTTCTTTCATTGCCTTTCACCTTTCCCATGGAACTGTTTGCAGGAATATAGACCCTAGAACCTTAAAATAAGAGAGGCTCCTCTCTGATCATTACATATGAATTAAATTCCTGGGGAATATCTTCTAAACAATAACCAAATCTGTCCTCAGATTGTCTGCCCACAAATATCTGCAGTGAGACCCCACAATTATCTTCAGTTTAAAATTCACTTACAAAATAAAAGAGACCCATCTCTCTTGGGGGAAATTCTCACTGGTACTCACCTGAACTCAAAGAGATGGAAAATCCAGGGACACTGGGTCACTATTGAGGGTGGTATCACTACAATCCTGAGCTCAGAGCTTCTTTCTTTTTTATTTTATTAAAGAATTTGTGGGTTTACAGAACAATCTGCATAAAATATGGGATTCCTATATACCACCCACCAACAACAACCTGCATTAATGTGGGATAATTGTTACCATTTATGAGAGCACATTTTTATATTTGTATTATTAATCGATGTCCAGGGTTTATTTTACACCTCAATGTTTGTGTAGTGTAATTCCATGGATTTAAAATTATTTTTATTACATTAATATTTATACAATCTAACATTTCCCCTTTTAATCATATTCAGATCTATGTTTCAATGCTTTTAATTGTGTTCATAATGGTGTGCTACTATTACCACCAATCATCACTAAAACTTTTCCACCATTCCAAATAGGAACCCTATAACTTTTAAGCCTTAACTTCCCATTCCCTATCCTCACTCCACCTCTGGTAACCTATATTCCAGATTGTGACTCTATGAGTTTGCTTAGTCTAATTGCCAGGGAGGTCACACAATATTTGTCCTTTTGTGCTTGTCTTATTTCACTCAACATGTTGTTGCATGTATCAGGATTTCATTCCTTTTTACATTTGAATAATATTCCATTCTATTTATATACCACACTATATATATATCTTATTTATCCATTCATTGGTTCATGGACAGAGGTTTTCAAAGCTTCTTTCTTGCTCTAGAAAAATCACTATTGAAAGTGCCTCTTTATGCTGTTAATAAATTCATCAGCCATGCATAAAGAGGGCACACTTTGTTTACCTTGAATGTCAATGAAGAAAAATCTAATCAAAATATCACTAAATAAAAAATTTCCATCTAAATATGTAAAATATTTATATACAGATAATGAAAAAAGTTATATCTTTTCATTCTGTAATTGCTCTAAAATATCCAAAAGAAACCTTCATTCCTTTTCCCAGAAGTCTCACTGTTTTGTGGATTCTGGTTTTGGGGAGGGGGCAATAATGTAGGGAACTTTCAGAAAGATGATCAGTCCTGTGGAAGACTTGTAAGACTACCAACCTTTTCTCAGGGTTGGAGCATCAGTGTTGTTCTGTATAAGAACAAATAGTTTTGCTGCCAATATATATTTAATGGAAAGCTATTTTTCATTCATCTTGTGTGCATATACTTTACTATCAGGGAATAAAAGTAACATAGAACACACATCTCTTTAATTCAGAATTATCCTATGTCATAAAGACTGTAAAACCCTACAAGTCTCAATTATTAGGCATTCAAAGGAATGAATTGTCCAGTTTCATTACTGATTTGACTATAAATAGACTGTTTCAACTATTTTTAAATAAAATAAAAAGTTTAAAGATCTTAGGATATCTCCTGAGAGAAATAAAAAGAAATTACTTTTTAAAGAAAAATCAAGCAATATATTAATTAATTAATTAGAATTAATCTTGTTTCCAAAGGTAATATTTTTTTCTTTTACTATTTTAATAGTTTTCTGAATTAAAAAAAAAAGTATGCCATAGCATTTTAGTAGCAAACATTTTGGGTAATGAACTTCAATATTATTTTTCTGTTATATGTGCCTATGTTTTTACATATAAATGTAAATGTGTTTTAATGTTTAAAATTTGTTCTTCAGATGCTATTGAGTGTTGACAGGCATTTTTCTAGTGGTTGGATATGCAGTTGTGAGAAAAAATATATGTCCTTCCTTCCTGACTTTAATACATAAACATCCAAATACATTGTTATAACATTTGAACATGAAGTTCAGTGTGTTAGCAGAGAGATATGTCAAATAAAATGTGGTCTCATGTGATGGGGAGAATCTACTTTCAAGCTCTTTGTTCTGGTGTGTGGTAGCATTTCACTTCTCTTAAAAGAAATGTTAGACTGAAGAACTTGGTCAATGGCTGTTGTCTGTTGTTCTCATTTCCTTGCTAACTGGGCCCTTCCACATATATGTTTGTTTCTTCAAAGCTTACAAATGAGAAGGCAATAGTGTCTGCTATCAAGTTGGAATTCACAGTCTGTTGTAAACCAACCTAGGAAGTGATTAACCATTCCTTTTGATGCATTCTAAATGTTGCAAGCTATTCACTAGATCTGGCCCTCAATCAAGGGAAAGGGATTACACTAGGGTGTGAACCCCATTCAGCAGGGATCTTTGGGGGTCCTTTTATAAATTTACCTAACATCCTGTCTTTCACAAACTATGGTTGACATGGGGTCAGCCAGCAACTAGACTTCCTGCAGACTCCTTGCTCAATCAAATGTCAGCTTTTGGCTGTCTGTCTCATTTTCATTTCATAATCTTTTGCTTATCCAAAATGCCTTCATTCCATAAGAATTTGTTGAGAGCATAATGAATGCCTTGTATTGAGCTAATGGCAAAATATTGAACAATAATTAATATGTGGTCCCAGGTACATCAGTCTTTTGATGGGGAGTATGGTTCTCCTATCTGCTACAAGTGAATTTCTGGAATCCCTGGCAGTTTTTGGAATCTGATGAAATTCCCATATGAGGAGGTCAGAAAAATTAAGTTTGTCTGGCTCCATGCATTTCTTTGTCAAATTAAAAATTATATTGTTTGGTAATCAGAACTCTGACCTATGATTTTCCTTCAGGTTAGTATCTTTTTTATTTGTTTCTCAGGGACTGTACAACTCCTTAATCTTATGTGTTTGGGGAGATGGAAAGACTAGAGGATGTCTCCTCTGAGAACTTTATTTTAATGTTTTAACTTTGCTCATTGAAGGATGGAAAGGCTGAAAACTGATGAGAACTTCTTCAGCCAAATGTGAATGTGATCTTGAACCCTATTTCCAACCTTAGGTCAACACCAGAGTCTGCCATCTTCACTCTGCAAGCATCCTTATTTACATTTATTTCCTTCTAGAGATGTTGGCTGGTTTTAAAAATTACACACAGTGGAATCAGCTTGAGCCTGGAGGGGAACAGTGGAAAATTAGAAAGTGAGTGACAGAGTGAGGGACACATGGATAAATGAAAAAAGAAACCAAGGTTTCTGCACAGGTCCATGACCATTGTGTAGATAGGACTGTTGTCCCTCTTCCAGCCCTTCACCATCCTTCACTTTGGTAGTCTGGCTGCCTTTACTTCTACTCCAGGTACTTCTACTCAAGTCATTGCATCAATGGCTCCATATGGTGACAAGAGCACAGCACTCCTTCCCCCAGTCCCTGCCATTACTTTTGCCCAATCTTAATCTTTTGTGAAACACTTAAGGGGGTCTTGTCCTTTACCCAGCCTCTGTACATGTCCCTTGGTCAGATCAATGGATTTGGGAAGGACACCACAATACCTAATCCACTGGTGTGGGCCAGTGTCCATGAAATGCTAGTATGAAAGTCTGTGTAGGAGAGGAAGAGAAACAGTGTCTGTTGTAGATTTCACATCCCAGTCACCTCAATCTGCACCTGGATGAATCCTGTTCTCTTTAAACTATTCTTTAGATTGAAGCATCTCACCTCCTGACCAACCATTAATCCTGCTAGAAGCCTAGAAGGTGAAAATCAAGGCCTGCATATCCTGGTAGTTTCTGATATTTGTCCTTATATTCCACAAGGTGATCTGAACTGATTAAATTTCAAATAAGCCCCTCTCCCAAACTATCAGATGTTCCAATATTTCTGAGGTAAAACATATTTTCCTTCAGTCAAAATGCTGGTCAAAGGAGCATTTTTAGACTCTTAAATCTTCACAACAAAGGTATGGCTTTGTAGAAGGTTTCCATGCCTATCATTATGTCAAGTATCCCCATAAACACATAATCTGAATAAGAGAAGTTTGCCTTTTCTCTAAACATAACTTCATGAAAAACAAACCCACTGCCCCATCCAAGGGATACTGCCACAATGCAGTCACTTCTCCTTCAGAGCCCTGGCCCCCTTTATGCTTCACTCATGAGCCACATCTGCTGTATAGGGGACACTAAGGGTCAGAGGAAGTCCATTTTCCATTCAGAAGAGGATCTGACATCCAGTCCCTTTTTCTCCCATCTTACTCTTAAGATTTTGTGGCACTGGGACTTCAAGAGGAACTCAGTCTCAGGGTGAAAAAAGGACAAAGTTGACCAAGTAAAACACAAATGGGGGACCAGCTATCTCTTGTAGGTGTCATTTCTCAACCTTTGCTGCCATGTATGAGGAACTGAAATCAGACCTCTGTATGAAGTAGCACCTTTTGTATTCTTATGCCTTCTCTCTGTAAAATAGGTACATGGGGATGAACAGAACCCTTTGCTAAAGCCCTTGACTCTGCTCCTCCTATCCTTCTATAGGGAGGTTCCCCTTACCAGATCACAGTGGGTGAAGATGAAGCCTCAATCCCTATGAACTGAGCTTTGGGTTTAAATGGGCTACTAGGGATCCACTCAGAGAATTGGCAGCACTTCCTTGTGAATTCTGTATTATAGGGAAATGTTGAAGCCACATAATTTGTGCAAGCTTTCCTGGCTAGTAGGATAGAGTCATATGATGTGGATCCAGAGTCTGAATTCAGGGACTGAACTCTTAACTGTCCCTGGAGTCTGTGTGACTCAGGATGTGCCATAAAATGGAGATACTAAGGGTTCCTCACTTAGAGCATTTTGTCTGGAGATTAAAATGTGATGATAATTTCA
This sequence comes from Cabassous unicinctus, assembly GCA_029593785.1. Lineage (NCBI taxonomy): Eukaryota > Metazoa > Chordata > Mammalia > Cingulata > Chlamyphoridae > Cabassous > Cabassous unicinctus. The sequence continues at coordinate 5,768 of JAQZBX010111976.1, forward strand.
TGATACAGAATATGTGATGCAATTAAAACTAAAACAGCCACAACACAACAATGAGAAAGACCCATCAAAACATGTGACTTCTGGGGAGCCTAACACCAGACACAGATCTCAGATGTTGGGAATTGCCTGGAGAATGTAGAAATGAGAATGCTCATTGAGTGCTCCCTCCTCTCTGCTTTGAGTGGATGCCAGAAGTCTGCATTTGTATCATGGGCTTCAGAGATCCTGATATGGTGCAGAAATTTTAACTTCATAAAAGAGTATTTTACAAGATAAAGACCAATATTTATTATTGACTCTAATCTCCATCACACAAGGCAGAGTGGCCACTTTAGTGTTACTCACTTTTCCACCCCTTAACTTTTAGATTATGAATGCTGAGAAACCTAATATCAGAGTCACTATGCCCTTCTCAGACAGGGCCTGCCCTTGTTCATTTATTAACATAATTGAGGAGGAACTATTAAGAAGTGTCCAAATAAATTGTGTGGATGCCAAAATACTCCTCTTTCCCTCAAATATATAACAACATGCCTGAATCCTTCTCATCCTGATGATGAGGGTGAATTAACATTCCAAGAAGCTGCCTCCTGTTTTTGCCTGCCAGATCCTGAACATAGGATCCAAAGTGCCCCAGGGGGAAAGAGCTCCCATTTGGCAGGTAAAGCTTGTAGTTCAATGACATTATACTTGGGCTTTTTTCTCTTCAGGGAGTTTGGCTAGCAGAGCCCACTTTTGAAACTCAGCTCTGGCCAGACTTGAATCATGGTCAAGTGGAGCTTGAAAAAGACCTTCATGGTAAGAGTTACCAAAAAGCATCATCTGCTGCTAAGCCAGGAAAATTCAAGGAGAAAAAATACTATCTGGAGTCTCTCTTCCCACTTGTAATCAGTTCTGTTAATATTTTAAAACATGTCAGTAATTGCAGAATTTCAGAAAAACTCTTGAATAGTAAAATGGGGACTGTGTTGTTATGATATATGGTCTTTAAATAGCACTCAAAACTTAACTTCACTGCTTGCCAGTCTCCTGTAAATGTTTTTATGGCTTTGACACTTTTGTGAATTATCTGCTGACTTGTATTGCTATTTTATGACTCAATGTAGCTATAATTCAGAATCATTTTTAAAAACCCACTCACCCAAATTTTCATTTAGAATGATGTTAATTATTACTCTGTAAAATGTGCATGAAAATGGATAACTCTGGAATAGATTTTGATTTTTAATATAATTTGATTAAAAAATATAGTAGAGGCATAAAACAAAAATTTTGAAATGAAAGAAAAACAATTAAATGAAATTGAAGAAAAAAACATCTGAACTTGAAAAGGCAGAACAGAAAGAAAAGAATGGCAAAAATGGAAGTGTCTCAGAGAATTGAATGACAACATGAAGCACACAAACATACATGTTACTATTGTCCCAGGAGGAGAAGAAATTGATAAAAGACAGAAAGAATATTTGAGGAAATAATTACTGAAAACTTCCCAGCCCTTGTGAAAGACATAAGTGTCAATATCCAAGAATACACCAAACAAAATAAATCCAAGTAGACCTTCTCTGAGACACCTTTTCAGAATGAATATACCAGAGATAAAGAGAGGATTTGGAAAGCAGCAAGAGAAAAGCAATGCATCACCTAAAAGGAAACTTCAATAAGATTAAGTGCTGACCTCTCATCAGAAACCATGGAGGTAAGAAGAAAGTGGAAAAATGTATTTAATGTAATGAAAGAAAAACAGCCTGTCAGGAATTCTTCATCTGTCAAAACTGTCCTTCAAAAATGAGGGTTAGTTTAAAGTCTTCACAGATGAACAAAAACTGAAAGAGTATGTTACCAAATGACCAGATCTACAAATGGCTGCAACCTGAAAGGAAAAAAACAAAGCTGGGAGACTTGGAGAAGATTTTACAAATGAAGATTATTAGTGGCAGTTTGAGATTATTTATGAGTCCCAAAAAGAGAAAGATTATGTTTGTAAGCTAATGTATTCCTCTGGGTGTGGTACCCTTTTTATGTATTAGATTCAGCTGACATGTGTTGATTAGATTACCTGTTAAGATTAGGACTTTGATTTGATCACTTTAGTAAGGCATGAGTAAGGTTGAGTCCCCACCTCCTTGGTGGGCTGACATAAATGGACATTCACTCAAGAAGACACATGAGAAGGGAGAGAGAGCTCTATCATGTTTGATCTTGGGCCCCCAGGGAGACAAGAGCCATTCATGTGATAGTTTTTAGCAGAAGAGAACAACGTGGTGGAGCATCTGAGAAGGCCCAGAGAAAAACAAGCCATATGCCAGAGTCTGATTTAGGAAGCCCTGAGAGATCAGGCAGAGATCACCCATCATCTTGCTTCCACATGTGGCAGATGACTTTGGTGAGAAAGTACCTCTTATGCTACCTTGAATTGGACTTTCCATGGCCTTGGGACTGTAAGCTTTTACACCAAATAAATACCTTTTTAAAAAGGAAACAGATTTCTCACACTTTGCATCAGCACCCCTTTCACTGACTAATACAATTAGTAAGGGTGAGTTAAGGCTAAAAATACAGTTAATAGTAGGAAATGCCAATAGAAAGCCAAAGGAAAAAATGGATGAAGTAAGTAATGACATTACAGTAATAATATTGAATACTAATGAATTAAACTTCCCAATCAAAAGCATAACTGGACAAGATTTTTAAAAAGAGTCATCTATATGCTATCTACAAAAGACTCACCTTAGATGTAAGGGCACAATCAGGGTGAAAGTAAGAGGCTGGAAAACAATATTCCATGCAAATATTAACCAAAAGGATCTGGAGCAGTGATTCTAATATTGGGAAAAAAGATTTTAAATACAAAACTTTTATAAGAGATAAAGAAAATCATTTTATATTAATAATAGGGGCAATTCACCAGGATGAAATAACTATAAAAATATTTATGTACATATCCTGGGTACCCCAAGATAGATGAGGCACACCCTGGCAAAGCTGAAGGAAGCCAAAGCATCTCTATAATAATAGTTGTAGAGCTCAATACACACAATTCGGCATTGGAAACAGCATGTGGACAGAGGACAAATCAAGAAACAACGTGTATAATATAATGAATGAACTAGACTTAACAAACATTTATATAGAATTATACCCCAAAACAGAAGAATATACATTCTTTTCATGTGCTCATGGATCATTCTCAAGGATAGACTATATGTTTGGTCACAAGAGAGGTCTCAATAAATGTAAAAAGATGGAAATTATACAAAGCACTATCTCTAATCGTAATGAAATAAAGCTGGAAATCAATAAAGGAAAAAGAGAAAATTCACAAAAATATGGAGAATAAACAACACACTTTTAAATAATCAGTATGGGAAAAAAAGAAATTACAAGAGGAATCAGTAAATGTCTCAAGACAAATGAAAACAAAGACAGAGCATATCAATACCTTTCAAAAGCAATGCTGAAAGGGAAGTTTACAACCCTCAATGCTTATATTAAAATAGAAGAAGAGCTAAAATCAAAGACCTAATTGTCACCTGGAGATACTAGGAAAAAAAACAGCAAACTAATCATAAACCAACACAAAGGAAAGAAATGATAAAGACCAGAACAGAAATAAATGAAATTTACAGGGAAAAAACAATAGCAAGAGCCAACAAAACCAAAATTTGGTTCTTTGAGAAGATAACCAAAATCAACAAACTTTACCTAGACTGAGAAAGATAAAGAAAGAAGATGCAAATAAAATCAGAACTGAGAAGGTGTCATTACCACTACACCCATAGAAATGAGACAGATCATAATATCATATGAACAACTGTATGCCAAAAAACTAGATAATATAGATGAAATAGAAAAATTCCTGGAAACACATGAACAACTTACATTAACCCTAGAGGAAATAGAAGGCCAACAAACCAATCACAAGTAAAGAGATTGAAGCAGTCACCAAAAACATCCCAAAATGAAAAGCCCAGGACCAAATGTCATTAAAGGTGAATTCTACCAATTGTTCAAAGTTGATCTAATGCCAAACCAGCTCACATTGTTCCAAAAGAGTAAACAAGAATGAATGCTACCAAGCTCATTTTACGAAGCTAGCATAACCCTAATACAAAAGTCAGATAAACATACTATGAAAAAAGAAAATTACAGATGAATTTCTCTAATGAATATAGGTGTAAAAATCTTCAACAAAATACTTGCAAACCAAATCCAAAAGTACATTAAAAATGTTATACATCCTGATCAATTGGGTTTTATCCCAGGTATGCAACATTGTTTAACACAAAGAAAATAAATTATTGTAATAAATTTCATCAATAAGTTGAAGAAGAAAAATCACATGACCACTTCAAATGGTGCAGAAAAGGCATTTGAAAAAAATATAGCATTCTTTCTTGATAAAAATGCTCCAAAAGATCATAATATATAGATTTCTCAACATGGTAAAGTGCTTATTTGAAAACACCACA
>JAQZBX010111977.1:0-10236 GCA_029593785.1 Cabassous unicinctus
AACATGCAATTCAATGATAAAAAGACAAATAATCCAATTAAAAAGTGGGAAAAGACTTGAATAGACATTTTTCCATACAGGAAATACAAATAACAAAAAAGCACATGAAAAGATGTTCAACATCACCAGCTATTAGGGAACTGAAAATCAAAACCACAATGTGATATCATTTCACACCTACTAGAATGGCCACTGTTGAAAAAAAACAAAAACAGAAAATGACAAGTTTTAGAGAGGATGTGGAGGAATAGGAATAATTTTTCACTGCTAGTATGATTGTAGAATCCTATAGCTGCTGTGGAAGACTGTTCCATAGTTCCTCAGGGAGCTAAATATAGATCTACCATACAATTTGGCAATCCCACTACTAGGTAAATATTCAGAAGAACTGAAAGCAGGGACACAAAGAGACATTTGCACACCGATATTCAGAGCAGCATTATTCACAATTGTTAAAAGATGGAAACAGCCCAAGCATCCACCAACCAATGAATGGATAAACAAAATGTGGTATATACACACAATGGAATATTATTCAGCTATAAGAAGAAATGAAGTTTTGATGCATGTGACAAAATGGATAAACCTTGAGGACATTATGTTAAGTGAAATAAACCAGACACAAATGGACAAATATTGTATGATCTCACTTATATGAACTAAATGTAATGAGAAAACTCATGGAGTTAATAGCTAGGATATAGGTTACCGGAAGATAGAAGGAGGGTAGAGAATGAGGAGCTAAGACTTAATTTGTACAGAATTTAATAAGGTTGATTGCAAAAGTTTGGAAATGTTAGGGTAATGATAGCACATTATACTGATTGTAATTAACTTCACTAATATGTCTATATAATTGTGGCTGAAAGGGAAAGTTTAGAGTCATGTATGCCACTAGAAGGAAAACTAGAGTATGAAACATGAGGCTGTATAGCATAGTGAACCATGTTGTAGATGATAAGTATGGTCAATAGTACAAATATAAGAATGTTCTTCCATGAAGCTGAACAAATGTACATTAATATTACAAGATGCTAGTAGGATGCAAATTTGGGCAAAATTACACCCAAAGCAAACTATGGACTGTAGTGAATAATAATATATTAATACTTTTCCATCAATTGTAAAATAATTATGCTAAGTGAAAGAAACCAGACACAAATTTCTGCATATTGTTTGCCTCCATTTATATAAAATTTAAATATAAATAAATTTATATAGAGAGAATGAGATTAACAATTATGTATGGCAGGGGAATGATAGAAGGATTGAGAAGTAACTGTTAAGGGGTAAGTGGTTTTCCTCTTTGGAGTAATGGAAATGTGGTGATGAATGAACAACTCTGTGATTATATTATACCAAAAGTCACTTTAGATAAGTTGTATGGTATGTGAATATATCATAAGAAAATATATCCTTTTAAAATGTATCTGGCACTGACTGTAATATTTCAGTTTCTATTAAGTGACATATGATTGTACAACAAAGTTTCATGAAATGACTCCATTTTTCTAAAAAGATCAAACTTTAATCATGCCAAGAGTATCCATTGAATGACACTATCATGATCTATTATTCCAGGAAGAATACAATATTTTATTTTTGAGTTTCAATTATGTAGCCCTCCTAAATTAATGTTTTCTTTGAGGAGGACTGTTTGTACTTAATATAGTTGGTTTTCTGGTTTAAGTCACCATGATAATTATAGCTCAAACTGGTGAGGAAATGCCTAAAAGTAATTGTTATCATGCAATTTCCCAAGATTTATTCACCAAAATGTGAACAAGAATGCCCTTTCCTCAAATGTCCATCATCTCCAACTCCTTAGAAATATGTTTTGCAATTAGCTTTACTGTGATTGAGGTTAAATTGTGAGGGATGATGCTACAGACCAAATGAATCTGATTTTGGGCATTTCTGGGAGAAATAGTGGGATCCATAGAAATAAACGAGTAAAGAACTTCCAAAAGAATTGGGTGTTTATTCATTTATTCAGATGGAAAGAATTCAAGAGAATTTTTTGGAAGAAGGAAACAAATCACACATCAGTGGGAGCCATGTGAAGAGTGGGAATACATTCAAAGGGAATGCTTCACATTCCCTGTGAAGACAAAGTTTTTCCTTTGAAGAATCTTAGAAAAGTCTGCAGAGTGATAAGGAGAAGGAAAATCTGTCCCACGGTATCTCTCCAGTGGCTCCAATGAAGAAGAGGCCAGATGATGAACTGTATTATGTCTCCCAGTTGTAGATGTTGGCACATGATAAAGGAAAGTAACCAATAGACCAGATTGAGATAGAGGAGAAAGACATATGGTACTTCCCTCAAGAAACGTAAACAACAAACTTGACAGTTTCCAAAATTCTGCCATGAAAATATGCACATATACAAATCTTTCAAAGTATTTATATGGTAACTGTGAAGCACATAAAGCCATACCAATAGATTTTACTTTCTTCTTCCCCTTTGTTTAGAAGAAATAAAATTTCCAAAACATAGGCTTTGGTACTTATATAATCAACCATACTTTTTCTGTGCAGTCATTTAACATTTATAACCTCATTTTATTCATACCAAATGAGATATTGGATTGTAGGTATGTATATTCATGTTTATGTAGTCACCAACACAGACAGAATACACAACCCTGCCAATAAAGAAACAGGAAAATCAATGAACCTGCAAAAATAATAACTGAGAGAAAGTTTAGCTTAAGTTGATGAGGTTGATTTCTTTTCTTCATGGATTTTTCTTTAAAATAAAGTCAAATTGAAATAATTACTTCTGTCAATTAAATGTTCCCTGAAGACAGCCCAGGGACTTTTAACATTGGAATTAGGTAATGACTTTGGTAGACATCAATAACTATGTGTTGAGCTGAATTTTATAGACATGTGAACACAAACACATAAGAAATTAGGTCTAGTGGTTGAAGTGTGAATCAAGAACTAATGTGTCCTTGTTATGGTCTTGCCCAGGTTGAAGCAGACTGACATTAAGTTTATTAAATAGGGGAAGTGAGTAGGAAGAATCTGCTCTGTTCTAATAGCTCCTTCACCCAAGGCCATTGGAATTAATAATGATCACCTGCAATTCCCAAATCAATGGCTACTCTCATGTACATAATTTCTAAGGTCATCCATCACATCATTTCTAATGTGCTCTTTAAAGCTTGGGTGAATTAATTCAACAATGAAATCTACTTGTTTGACATCTGCTTGTTAGTTGTGAGACTGATGGGTTTAGAAACAAATGAGTCAAGGTTTCAATTAAATATACTTTGTAGCTGAAGTTGTGTTAAAACAATTAACTATAATTCTTGACTCTTGACTGGACATTTTTGGAAAATTTACTGTAAAAGACTTCACTGTGCTGTTCAAATAAGGAATCATCTTCCCTCAAGAAATGCAAACAACAACAAACATGACAGTTTCCAAAATTCTGCCATGAAAACATGCACTAATTTGAACCTTTCAAATTATGTATATGATAATTGTTCGTGAATATGGGTTAAAATATATGTACATAACAATTCTACTTTGGATTCCTCATATTTTCAAATATTATATTCTTTTACCTTGTATTCATTTGGAAATTCAAAAGGATGGACATAAATATACAAGATAGGGACTATTTTAATTTTGCTAATGATTCTTCCAAAGAGTGCATTTTCCTTGTAATGCTCAAAAGCAGAGAAATTTTTTTGGCTAACAAAAGTATTTTCCTATTTTGTTTGTAAAAATGTAAACTTGGAACACACTTATAGTCCTGATCGGATTCTAGCAGTCTAAAATGGTGTATGGTAAATATAGTTTTATTTGGTTTGAGCAGCTGCAAAATGGCAAGACAGTAAGATGTTCCATGGTGTCAGCCTTTGAGAAAACAAATGTTGTGTAAAATTAGCCTATATGAAACCACATATGTAAATAAAAGCAACCACATAAATGTGGAAGAATATGGACCCAATATTGTAACTAAGTGGAAAGCAGATGAAGAAATGGACATGATTGTCACAAACTGCAGCAGGGAAAAAAATATTGAGTTAAAAAGACTGTGACCATGTTAAACAAATGGGCTAAGGGAATAGTCTCCTCAAATAAAAAATTCAGCTGAATTTGTGTGATTGTCAGATTTGTGAAAAGATAAAATGAGGATGTGATCCAGAGGCTTAGGTCTAAGATTTTCACAATACCAAAAACAGAGATTACTAGAAACAAGACAAAGAAGGCAAGCTGCAACTCTGGAATACTGGTCAACCTCAGGAAGCTAAATCCTTCTCTCTGGTCTGATTTCTTTTTAACATTTCTAGATGAATTCTTCTTCTGTTTAAGGAAATAAAAACAAGTTAATTATATATGAAGAAATAATACACATTTAAAATTCCATTCAAGGGCTTTATATAAATGTTTTCTCATTCCTGTCATTTTACAAGGACAGCATTATAATCTCCAATTTTTAAAATCTATTTTTTATGAAGCACTTACCATGAACCAAGATAAGCAATAGAGAAACAATTGCTTTCAAACAGTGTTTCTGCATTATCATGGAAATGCATGCATTAATAAAGAAACTAAACATATATGCATATATTCTCTGAAGAGTGAGAAGTTTATCAAAAGATAAAGGCAGAAATCTAACAGAGAAAATTTTGTCTCAGACATATAAATAACTGTCTAGCTAATGATAAACAGCAGTGAATATATAGCAAATGAATGCTGTATTTCAGCCATGGTGCTAAGTTCTTTATATGTTTTAATCCATTTATTCTACAGAGCAAACCTATGAGAAAATAATATATCTTCATTTTATAGAGGAAGGCTCTGAAGCAGATAAAGTTTGAGTAATTTTACAAGTAAGTCTGATTTTAGAGTTCATAACTTTTGAAGTTACTTCAGCTCATAAATTAGAGTCAGGATCTGACTGCAAAGCTCACTTTATTCAATACATTGGATTTGTTTACACATTGTAAAGTAGGATGACTTCTCATAGTGAATTATATCATTCAGCATGAATGCAGCTGTCAAATACTGTATCAACAACATTTTGGGAAGATAAAAAATGATTGTATTTATTGCATGACTTTTCAGTTCAGTAAAGTATGGTGGATCAAGTATAATATATTAAAATAAAAACAAACTTTGAAGCAGGAAAAATTTAAATGGATTTCTGACTTATATGATTTTAGATTTAGATTAATAATTAAACTGCAAGCCTCCATTTTCTTACCTTTAACTTGAGATTATAAGACTGAACTCATAGTGCTGTTGGGGAAATTAAATGAAACAACATATGTTAAAACAATGCTTGAACTTTGGCAGGCATTATTGTTTCTTTCTCTTCCCTTTGTGTTTTCATGTACACGTATATCTAAATCTTTAGACATCCAGTGCTTCCAAGAAAGTGTGTGATTTAAGAATAAATGTGTTAGACCCATAGCATTGCCATTCCTTGAAGCATTTGTTTATAATTTTTCCTTACAGAAATAACCATTTAGGTGCTGATCTTTCAGATACGTAGGAGAAACTATTACAAAATATCCTATCATAATTATTATGCCTTAGAGAATTAAAAACCACTTTCTTCTATTCTTTCCTGGATTCTTCCCTGATAACATTACTCAATGTGCTCAATACATATAAAATCCAGCAGAGTTAAATTTTAAAGGAGATGAGTATGGATTTAGGGGCCTCTTCTTTAATTCTCTCATGAGAAATTTGTCAATAACAAGGGAATTATTCTTTAACATTTTAGGTAAAAGCCAGAGTCTACTGAAATAATTAATTAATGCAAAAATTTCTTGAGCACCTTTATTCTATGTACAATACAGTGCAATATGAACTATAAAACAGGCTATCTTAACAAGCTGATTGTGTAATTCCAATGAACCAGTCAATTCATGAAAGCACTTTTGCATTCTCTCTTGTCTTGAAATTGTGTGGATGTGGCCATAACAATTGGTTGCATATTGTTAGGGTCAATTATAAGTGTCAGTATAATTATGGGTCACATATTTCTGAAAAAATTCTATTGGCTTAAAACTATCTAATGTAATTCCTCAAGGGCATTTTTGGTCCATTTGAAGTCATTTTTCTAAATACATCTTGTTGGAATTTCAAAATTGCCATTCATTTATTATTTTATACCTTATAATTTTATACTTCACCCATTATTGAACTTTCAATCACTACTATGGACTGTGCTAAGCTTTAATGATAGAAGCATGGACCCTGAGCACAGAAAATTTGGAATAACAAACTAGATTTTCATAATTAACTATGGGTATATGTTTAAGTAGAAATCCAGTAAACAATTAATTGAATGTAAGAACTTACAAAAATGGTTATTTGTATGTGTGTTTTGACAGAATTGTAGACAATCTGACTTGCAAAGGGAAATATTTGAATAAGAAAGTCTGGTTATAAAAAGATGGAGAAATAATCGTATGGAATAATATAGAATATATGAACCTAAAATATTACCCTGAAGGAGATAAAGAGCAGAAATCAGCTCTATGGTAGAAAAGCTGCTTTGAAATAAACTGAAGAAAATATTTTGTTTAAGGGAAGTGACAAATTACTGCAGGTTTTCCTTTTAATTGAAAGCAATATCTACTATGTGATTATAAATTAGTTCCAACACTTACTTTGTTCAGACCCTGCTTGGTCTGACAAAACGTTGTTCTAAGAACTATGGGTGGATTGGGATTGGATGGTGTAAAAAGAATGAAGTTCTTGCCTAGGGTCTAGGGATAGTTTCAAACCATTTCTTCATTTCTAAGTTACATCAGCATTCATGTTCTTGTAGTATATTACTTAAGAAATTGTATTGATGTCTCTCCTTATATTTTCTTTTCCCCTATGAAACTATACAATCCCAGAGCTTCTTGAAGATTCCTCTGTACTGGTAGTGGTGCTTGGCTTATAGTGGATGAACATAAGTATTCCTTCAATTTGCTTATACTTTGCAAGTTTAAGTTCAACAGAAATGTTACATATTAAACAATTAACTTGCCATATGATTCCTTTAGCCTTAAAAGCCTTAAAAATGATTCACTTTCTTTCATTCTAAAATTAAATAAGTGATGATTAATTGTTGCAGAGGACAACTATGGGTACAATTTGAATTGTGATACAGCTATCTACTGACTGGCCCATCCTGAAAAACAGACTAACAGGGTAGAGACAAGAGAAAGCATGAAGGAGGACAGGCCCCAGGAGTATGAAATGCCATTGATAAATTCTACAGAAGTTCCAATTTCTTTTGAGGTCATCCATGCATATTTATAATAAACATCCTTTGCCTATTTCAGATGTTAAGATCTAAAAAGGAATTCTTTGAAGGTTTTGATTCTGATTTCTTGTTGTGGCTGAAGAAGAAAGGTGTGTTACTGAGAGTGACTCTCTCAACTAGGCAGAAGTATGTAGGTGGCAGTCATGAACAAGGGATTCTGACCATAAGAACTCTTTCCTAGAGGTGACAGCAAGTCTCATCAGTGGTTGTGCTCATTTCTTCTCAACTATGAGAGAGAAGCCCCAAAGAGCAAATACTAAAGGAATTTTTAAACCACTAAATATTACCTTATGGTAGTCAAAACGTGTGTTAATATGTTTGTGCACATGCCAATAAATACCCATATATTTGTTTGTAGATTTATGTAAACTTAAGAAAGTACTGAAAGTTGTAAATATAGGTAAAGGAGACTAGGAAATCAGGGTGGTAGAAAGATAAGGGAAATCTTTTAAATTTTTGCTTTTATCCTTCTATAGAGATAGAATATTTTGTTGTAAGAATTATAAATTTTATAATAAAAAACTAGGACAATTACTCTTCAAACCTACATATACACACCTGTCATTTCCACACATGTGTTCATATCTCACATGTAAAACTATAAAGCATCTGTTCCTATGTTCTTTAGGATTTGTCATTAGATTATAGCTTCTCATTATGGGTTTACATTTGACTTTATTATAAATGTTGTTAAAGTTAAATCCAGTTCTCAAATATAGATATTTGGTTTGATTTATAAAGTAAGATGCCCTCTGATTTTATTTTGAAAGCACATTTCTTGTCATCAGTTTCTGACAAGTTTGTTCACACTCTTGTTCCTCAGACTATAAATGATGGGGTTAAGCCTAGGGCTTATTAACGTATAGAAAATGGCAATTATTTTGGATTTCTCCACTGCCTTGTCCATGGTTAGTCTAACATACATGCAGAACAGGGTCCCAAAAAACACAGCCACTGCCACCAGGTGAGACCCACAGGTAGAAAAAGCTTTGTGCCTGCCTTCAGCAGAATGTATGCTCAAGATGGCAATGACAATGAAGATGTAGGGGATGAGGATGATGAAGAGGCAGTTCGATAGGTTAAATCCTGCTAACACAAACATGTATGTTTTCTTAATGAAAGTGTCAGAGCAGGAGAGTAGGATGAGGGGTGGGTCAGCACAATAGAAGTGGTTAATGATGTTGGAGCCACAGATGGTCAGGAGGTATGTCCACATGATTTCCATCAGACCACTAAGAAACCTGTAGACATGTGGACCAGCAGTCAGTCAAAATGCACACCTCTTTGGACATCTTACTGCTGTAAAGCAAAGAGTTACAGATGGCAATGCATCTAACATAGGCCATCACAACTAACATGTAATATTCTGTAATAACCATGGCAATGAAAAAAATAACACTAGACTAAGCAAGGAGCATAGGAAATGGTTTTCTTCTTTGATAAGAAGTTTACCAACATATTGGGAGTCATGTTAGTGGAATAGCACAAATCCAGGCAGGAAAAACTGACAAGAAAGTAGTACATGGAAGTGTGGAGGCTTGAATCTATTCTGGTCAAAACCAGCATCCCAAGGGTACCCCTCACAGTGATCAAGTAGATCACCAGGAACAGCACAAAGATGATGGGTTGAAGCTGTGGACCATCCGTTAATCCCAAGAGAATAAATTCAGTCACCAGCGTGGAATTTCTTCTGACCATTTTCTTAGGAAACATGACTGTCGCTTAGATGAGGTAAAATAAATTAAGAAGGTGGATGAGAAATCAAGCATATGCTTCTTTTCTCTGTCATTTGCATCTCTCTCTCTGTCTGTTTCATCCTCTCTCATTCTTTGTCACACACAGTTATTACTAGAAATAGAATGAAGGAGCTGGTAGTGACCAGAAAGTCTTGGCCCTAAATAGTTGAGACTATGACATGCAGATGACTCCTAGAAAGAATGGCTCCTGTGACTCCAGCTTGATTAGAATAGGATCATTATTATCTGAAATTTACCTAAAAATGGATTGAGCTATCATCTATAATTTATAGTTCATGGTAAAATTACAGGTTTCTTCATTGAGCCTGGAACTGGTCGTAAACAAAATGGTGACATACATTTGTTAAACACTTTTGTGGCCACTAGCAGTGTGTGCAGTGTTTAGAGGGATGCACCTTAGAGATTCCACTTTTAAGAATCACATTGCCTACTTGTGCATTAGAGAGCCCAGAATCACATGGGTATGAAGGAAATTTTATAGGAACTGTTTTACTGTTATACCCATAAAATAGAGGGGGATGTATAATTCCTGCACAAGTAGATCAAACATAAGGTCTCCAAATTTGGAAAGAACAAAGTCTTGTTTGAATTACTGATGGAAGACTTTGTAGTTAGCAGAGTAGGAAAAATAAAGCAAGAGTGACACAGATAGGGAAAAGAGCATTCTAAAAATTTTGACATTTTTTGGGGGCAGGGAGCGGAGGGGCAGTTGAAATACTCGGGCTTTTTTGGGACTTTGGGGGTTGTCCTGAGTGGTGAAGCAGCGATGAATGTAGGCCATTTTCCATCAGAATATGCCATGCAGAACTGGGTGGGAAAGACTGTGGTCTGTGATGTGAACTGTAGTCTATGCTCGGTGGCAAGGCCCCAGGATGTGTATATCCATTGAGGGTGTAGTACCACACAGATGGGGAATGGTTGTGTGGGGTGTTTTTGGGGGTGTGGGCCGTGGGGAGCATGGGAATCCCTGTAGTTTCTGAGTAATATTTAGATAATCTAGGCACCTTTATAAAATGTATATATATATATAACAAATAACATTTATGTAAACAAATGCACATATATGCATATGTATTTATATATCATTTTACAAATTAAAAAAATTAAAAAAAATTTTTGATCATAGTATTCATTTGATTATCCATCTATGTTCTTCATTTATCCCAGAAAGAATTTAAGGAATGAACAGTA
>JAQZBX010111978.1:0-10236 GCA_029593785.1 Cabassous unicinctus
ACTAACACATGGGATAACATGGATGAATCTTGAGGACCTTATGTTGAGTGAAGCAGGTCAGGAATCAAAGGACAAATATTACATGACCTCTCTGATATGAATTAAGCAAATCTAGGTGACTCAGAGAGCTAGTGACTGGAAGATAAGTTTACAGGAAATAGAAAGGGAAATGAAAGTTGTGAGCCAATGCCCATATGGGCGAAAACTATGGTGAGGTGGAAGTGAGTAGTTGGGCAGTGAAGGGATATGACAGGGGTGCAGGGATAGTCTTGGGTTCGGCAGTGCAAGCTTGACAGGGGGGTAGGGTGGGGAGAATGGGTTGGACAGTCCATTGAATTGGGTGGAGATTTTTGGGAGGGAGCAGTTGAACACTGGGGATTGGTAGGTACATAGGTGAAACTACAATGATGAGAAAACACTTTTGGCAATATGAAAAAGAAGGATTACTGGTTTAGGGTGTTGGATGGGAGCACTTGGGCCAGGGCACACCTGGGGCAGTCTTTGAGCAGCTATGTGAGTGATCATTTTGTCATAGTGTGCTGTATCAGTACGGGGAGACCTACATAATGAGTGGGAAGGAGTTGGACTCCCAGGGGAGGCCCAATATGTTTTCAAACATAGGGGAGGGTATCTTTTGAGAGATTGGGCAGCTACCAATAGGGGAGTACAGACTATTGTGTCAATCCCTCAGCATTGCAGCAAATATATATGAACTTTGTCCTTCAAGGTGTGAAGCCCGGTGGTCACCATGGACCCTGAGGGGTGGGCTAGGGAGGAATAGATTAGATGGAAGAGGGAGTATTTAAGGAGTAATGGAGGTATTCTGCATGATCTTGTAATGATGGATATAAGTCTTATTAAATTTCCTTAAAAATTTATAAAAATATACAGTCTAAAGTTTAAACTGTAATGTAAACCATTCACCATGGTTAGTAGCTATGTTTCAGTATGTGTACATCAGTTGTAACAAATGTACAACCCACATGTAAAATGGTTATTAAAAGGGAAGGAGGAAAAGGAGGAGGAGATTGGGTATATGGGAGTCCCCTATATTCTGTATGTAACTTTACTGTGACCTAAAATCTCTTTGAAGACAAAAAAAAAGTGAGACACTGGGGATGAAATGGAAGAAAATGCCATAATACACATACGACAACAATTATTCTAGTGATGAAAGGCAAAACAACAACAAAAAAATGTTTTAAATTATTTTTCATTTTTTAATACCCCATTTTTAAACTTATTTTAGTTTTAGTTTCTCTAAACTATTATGTATTTTATTTCTTATGTTTAAACCTATCATTATTATTTCATTTTACTGTTAATCAAATTTGACAACATTCTTGGCTTCATTTATGAAGAGGTTTTGGAGCACAGAGGGTTACAACTATGGCAGGGAGGATCAATGGTGTGGGGTGTCAGTGATTAGGGATACATGGGAGAAAGTTCACCTAGGCATCCATATAAATATATAAATATGTTCAAATGTTCATAGGGCATTGCCACAGTGGATAAAGATTCACAGAACTGCCTAAGGATTGTTGAATTCCCATCCTGGGGAGCTCTGTCACATTCTATAATGGAGCAGCAACAATCCACCAAGTACAGGAGCAATGACTAGTAAAGAAAGATGGTCCATTGATGGGCCCTTGATATTGATGACTATGCTTATGAGCCTTTTGCTTTTGAATTTGCAACTTGGCTTAGTGTTGTAGGGTGCCTAAGAGTTACCTCCTGAGAGCCTCCTTGTTGCTCAAGTGTGGTCTCTCTCTAAGCCAAACTCAGCATGTGGATGCATTACATTCCCCTCGGCGAGGGATATGACTCCCGGGGATGAGAAATCCTGGCACTGAGGGATTACTACCAAGCACCGGCTGGTGATACAAATGGAAAAAGACCTTGAATAAAAGGGGGAAAAGGTAAAGCCAAATGAGTTTACATGGCTATGAAACTTCAAAGTGAGTCAGGAGGACATCAGAGAAGTAACGCTTATGCATGTCCCAGCAGTATCTCATAGATGGCCAAAGTGGACACTACCCCAAACAGTGGGCTTCTGAAGGCTTTGGAGACAACAGATTATGTGGTCATGGTGGATAGCTCGAGAGTTTGGTGCATTGCCAGTGGGCCCTATTTTGGAGATTACGCTTTGGAGATTATGTATGACAGAGTTGGACTCAGAAGTGACTACTCTACATGTGCCTTTTCTGTCCTTTTTGTTTGTACCTATAGTTGGTGCTGGAGTTGGTAGTTGTATATCCAGGAGACTTGAATCTCTGGGCTGTCCATGTGCCAGCTGGGCCCTGAGCCTCAAGAGAGTTGCAGCACCTACTCTCCAGTTCATTGGACACACTCAGGACAGGTGATGGTGAGGTGAGAATGGACAACCAGCACACCAAGGAACCGAGAGAGTCTACAACTGTAAGCAAGAGAGTTCCATCAATCAGCAATATGGGATCAAACACCCCTCTCAATTAGAGTTGGAGAGGGCATCACCATCCTAGAATCCTCATGATTGGGGAATAAAATATGGTTTAGAGTGGACTTACTGTTATTCTTCTGTAAACTTACTGTGATTCTAACAATGGAAGAAATTATACCATTGATGTGGAGACAGTGGCCACTGGAGGTGCTGAAGTCAGGGAAAGAGAAAAAGAGTTGTAATATGGGGGCATTTTCAAGACTTGGAATTGACCTGGATGACATTCAGTTACAGATACAGGCCATTATACATCCTGACATAGCGTACAGAATTGAGTGGGAGAAAATGTAAACTACAATGTAAACTATATTCCATGCTTAGTGGCAATTCTCCTAAATGTGATCATCAATTGCAATGAATGTGCCACACTAATGAAAGAAGTTGTTAATGTGGGGAAAAGTGGGAAATCTGGGGAGTGGGGCATATGAGAATCCCTTATATTTTTTTTTATGTAGCAATTTATATAATCTAAGTAGTTTTTAAAAATAAATAAAAATATATTAAAAAAATAACAATCTGAAAAAAATATATAACAGTAATATTAGTAATAATTGTTAGATTGTGTGACCACCATCTCTATCC
Organism: Cabassous unicinctus; assembly: GCA_029593785.1. Taxonomy (NCBI): domain Eukaryota; kingdom Metazoa; phylum Chordata; class Mammalia; order Cingulata; family Chlamyphoridae; genus Cabassous; species Cabassous unicinctus. The sequence continues at coordinate 3,062 of JAQZBX010111978.1, forward strand.
ATTTCTAAACATTTACAATCAAACTAATTAAAAATTCTACAGGCATTATACATATACTCCCTCATCTCAACCCTGAATCTATCTCTAAGTAGGACAATATACTCTAGAGTTTAACTCCATGACTTTAATCACTGTATTGAGTTCATGTTAGTGAGACCATGCTATATGTGTCCTTTTTTGTGTGCCTTACTTCATTAAAATAATTTCAATGTTGCTATATCCTTCCTGACTTCATCACTTCTTACAGTTAAATACTATTCTATCTTAAGTATATACCACATTTAATTTATCCATTCATTGGTTAATGGATACATAGATTGCTAACATATTTTGTCAATTGTGAATAATGCCACTATGAGCATTGGTGTGTAAACATCAGTATGCAGATGTGTTTTCAATTCTTCTGACTATATTTCTAGTAGTGGGATTGCTAGGTCATATGGCAGCTGTATATTTAGCTTCCTGAGGAAACCCAAATCTCTCTTCCACAAAAGCTGCACCATACTTCATTCACACCATCAGTGAAGGAGTGATCCTAATTCATATATATATACATATATTTTAATACTGGCATTCTATAAGGTGCAAAATGATATCTTATTGTAATTTTGATTTACATTTCCCTAATAGCTAGTGATTTAAAACATCTTTTCATGTGCTTTTTAGCCATTCATATTTCTTCTTTGGAGAAATATTTATTCAAGTGTCTACCCCATTTATTAATAGGATTGCTTATCTTTCTGTTGTTGAATTGTATGATATCTTTACATATCCTTAATATAAAACCTTTATCAGATATATGGTTATGAAATATTTCCCTATTGAGTAATATGCCTTTTTACCTTTTTGACAAAATCATTTGAAAAAAAAGTTTTTAATTTTGAGGAGGTTCCTTTTTCGTTGCTAGTGTTTGGATATAAGGTTTAGGGACACAACTCCTACCACAAGATCCTGAAGATGCTTCCCTGCATTTTGTTTTTTGGATTTTATGGAGCTAGCTTTTATATTCAAATCTTTGATCTATTTTGAGTTAATTTTTGTATAAGGTGTGAGATAAGTGTACTCTTTCTTTCCTTTGTCTAGGGTTATCCAGTTCTCCCAGTGCCCTTTGTTGAATAGACTGTTCTGCAACAGCTGGGTGGAATTATTAGTAATGTAAAAATCAATTGACCATAGATGTAAAGACCTATTTCTGAACTCTAAATTTGATTCCATTGGTCAATATGCCTATCTTTACGCCATTACATGATTTTGTTTGCCACCATAGCTGGTAAAAGAGTAATATGCTTTAAAGTAAGAAAGTGACAGTCTTCAGACTTAGTCTTTTTTTTTTTTTTAACATTTTTAAGGATTTATTTATTTATTTACTTTTATCCATTTTTACCCTCCCCCCTCATTTTTGCTGTTTCTGTGTCTATTCACTGGGCAACTCTTTGTGTCCGTTTCCTGCCCTCTCTTCTCATCCTTCTTCTCCTGTCTTCACTGGGATACGATCCTCAAAACCTCCAATGCAGGAGAGAGGCATCCTACTACTGCCTGCACCATTAGTCTTTTTAAAGACTTTTTTGGATATTTAGGACCCTTACCCTTCCATGGATTTGAAAATTTGCTTTTCCTTTTCTGCAAATTAGGCTGTGGAAATGTTGATTGTGATTGCATTGTATCTGTAAATAAATTTGTATAGAATTGACATATTAATGATATTCATTCTTACATTCCATGAAAGTGTAATTTCATTCCATTTATTTAGTTCTTCGATTTCATTTAGCAATGTATTGTAGTTTTCTGAATACAGGTCCTTTTTATCTTTCGTTAAGTTTATTAAAAAGATGTGATTTTTATAATCTATTTTAAATTGATATTTTCCAGATTACTTCCTCTGATTGCTCATTACTTGTATATGCAAGCATTACTGATAATTGTTATTAATTTTGTATCCTGCCCTTGTGGTGAACTCATTTATGAGCTCTAGTAACTTTATTGAAGTCCTTTTGGGATTTGCTGGATATAGGATCAAATCATCTATAAATAGGGTAAGTTTTACTTCTTCCTTTCCAATTTGGATACATTTTATTTCCTTTACTTGCTTAATCAGTCTCACTAGAACTTCCAGACCAATATTGTATAACAGTGGTGATCATAGTCATCTTTGTTTTGTTCCCAATTTCAGCTGGAAAGCTTTCATTCTTTCACTTTTGAATACACTGTAAGCTGTGGGTTTTTCATATATTTAGTTTTCCCTATTGAGAAAACTTCTTTCTATTCACATTTTTGGAGTGTTTTTATCAGGAAAAGATGTATTTTGTCAAATGCCTTTTCTGCATCAATCAAGATGATCATGTGATTTTTCTCCTTCATTTATCAATACAATGTATTACATTGATTTTCTTTTGTAGATCCACCTTTCATTCCTTGATCATTGTCTTAATTTGCCAAAGACTTCCAATTCAAAGTACCAGATATGGGTAGGTAAATTTATTAAAGGTAAAACCTTCCAAGTCTGCAAAAATGTCCAGGTCAAGGCAGCATCAAAGATGCTTTCTCACCAAACTCAAATACTAGAATTTCTGTTGTCCTACCACTTGCTAAAGCAAGATTGTGGCTGGTATCTGCCAAAGTCCTTGCCTTCTCCTCTAAGCTTGCTGTCCCTTCAGCCTTGAGCTGCTTTGTCAACCAGCTTCTTAGCTGCTTTATGCTTCAGCTTCAGTTGCTAGTGATATTAAAGTCCTCTTTCTCAAATAGCAAGGTCAAAATGACAGAGCTATCTTTGCTGTGTCCTCTTTCTCTCTGTGTCTTTTTTTATGTGACACCCAAAAATAGGGCAGAGACACAATTGTGTCCTGCCCTTTTTGATGTAGTTTAATCAATAACCCTACATTGATCTTATTATATTATCTAATCAAAGACTCCTTAACTGAATTTAATGCACTCAAAGGGCCTCACATCCATAGGAATTGATTAGTTCAAATATGTAATATCTTGGGGAGTTCTGGTAAGATGGCATCAGGAAAAACAGACAGGGCTTAACTCACTTAAAAAATAAAGCAATAGAGAAAGGGCCAAAAGCTGTCAAGGGATCTGCTTTGGGGGTGAGCTGACCAAGACATAACTCCCAGGAGGATGAGGAACAGAGAGTTGAAAAACTTAGAAAAACAACCATGAGTTACAAAAATCCTGTGACAGATGGGAAAGGCATACCTCTAACATCCCCAAGATTTTAATCTAGGGTAAAACCTCTGGCTCACTTCAGCTAACTGAGAGGGGAACAGACATCTTCCTCCCAGTCAGTGGTTACAAGGGGAAAAAGAGGGGGGGTCAGGGTGTTTCTCTTCAATGAATTCAGCCAGCTGAGCTTGCTTTGAATCTCAGCTCTGGCCAGCCCAAAACACAGGAAAGCAGAGATTGAAACACCTCTGTGGAAAGGTGTGCTGATAAGTGTCATCTGCTAACCAGTCTGGAAATTTCATGAATAAAAACAGCATTTAGGTTTCTGTGCCCTATTAGTGAATCCCTAGCCCAATTTTGATAACTTAAGCTGGGCTATTTTAAAGACTTCGAATAAGTTGAACAAAAGACTTGTGAATAAAAATAATAATAGGCATGAGAGAGAAATTGGCCATTAAGGTAAATACACCAACATATTCAGAGGCCTAAACATGAGCAAAAAATTGCAAGCCATGCAAGATAAAGAGATGGCCCAGCCAAAGGAACAAAGCAAATACCCTGGAGAGACAGAGGATTTAGAAAATTAATCAGTGATAATCACACATGTCTCCTAAATCAGTTCAAAGAATTGAAATAAAATATGACTAAAGAGAGAAAAGGATATTAAGAAGGAACTTGGTGAGCAAAAAGAATAATTTGAATTCTTGCAAAGGAATGTAATAGAGCTTATGGAAATGAAAGAGACAATGGATAAGATTTAAATATATATAAGAGGCACATAAGAGCAGATTTGGATTGCTCAAAGACAGAATTAGTGATATCAGAACAGAACATATGAACTGGAAAAGACAGGAGAACAGAAAGATAAGAGAATGGAAAAATGGAAGAGGTTCTCAGGGAATTGAATGACAAAGTGAAATGCACAAACATGCATTGTCACTGTCCCAGAAGGAAAAGGAGCAGAAAGAATCTTTCAGGAAATAATGACTGAAAATGCCCACCAGTTATTAAAGACACACATCTCAATACCAAAGAAGGAAAATGAACCTCAAAAAGAATAAGTCTGAATAGACCTAATCTGAGTCAGCTACTATTCAGAATGACAAACATTAGAGTAAGAAATTTGATCATTGATATAAAGACAGTGGACATCAGAGGTTCTGAGGGGAAGGAAAGGGAAGTATAGATGTAACATGGGGACATTTTCATGACATTGGAATTGTCCTGCATGACATTGCAATGATGGGTACAAGCCATTAAACATTTTGTAAAAACCAATAAAATCCTGTGGGGCAGAGTGTAAACTGTTATGTAAACCATATTCCATATTTAGTAACAATGCTTCAATATGTGTTCAACAGTTGTAACAAATGTACCACACTAATGAAAGATATTAATGTGGGAAAGTGTGGGAAAGGGAGGGGGTGGGGCATATTGGAATCTCTCTATATTTAATGTAATATTTATGAAATCTAAATCTTCATTTAAGAAAGAGATAAAGTATTCTGAAAGCAGCAAGAGAAATGCAAAGTATCATATATAAGGGAACCTCGGTCAGATTAAGTGCTGACCTCATCAGAACCACGGAAAAAGAAGAAAGTGGTATGATATATTTAAGTTACTGAAAGAGTAAAACTGCTAGCCAAGAATTCTGTATCTAGCAAAGCTGTCCTTCAAAAATGAAAGTGAGTTCAAACTCTTCACAAATAAAAACTGATAGAATACTTTCCAAAAATCAGAATTTTATGGGATACTAAAGGGAGGTGTTGAAGCCTGAAAGTAAAAAACAAGTACAAGAGACTTGGAGAATAGTGTAGAAATGAAGATTATTAAGAAGGGTAAGTTAAGGACAAAAAGGTAGACCAAAGTTAGATATGATAACAGAAAACCAAAGGACAAAATTGATGAAGTATTAATGCCTTTACAGTAATAACATTGAATGTAAATGGTTTGAACTCCCCCTTCAAAAGACATAGACTAATAAAATGGATAAAGAAATATGAGCCATCTATATACTGACTACAAGTAACTCCCCTCAGATGTAAGAACACAAGTTAAAAGTGAAATGTTATGAAACATGTTTCATGCAAATAGTAACCATAAAAAGAGCTGGAGTAATGATACTAATATTGGGCAAAATAGATTTTAAGTGAAAAGCTGTTATAAGGGATGTGGAACGTTATCATACATAATTAAAAGGGGCAATTTGCCAAGAAGAAATAACTACACTAAATATTTATGCACCTAATTTGAGTGTCCCAAGACACATGAGGCAAACATTGGCAAAATTGAAGGGAGAAATAGATATCTCTATAATAATAGTTGGGGACTTCATTGTACCACACTAAGAACTGGGTAGTGCATCTGGACAGTAGATGAAGAAAGAGAGAGTTTTAATAATAGGATAAATGAACTGGACCTAACAGATATCTAAAGAGCATTGCACCAATAAACAATAGGATATACATTCTATTCAAAAGCTCATGGATCTTTCTCAAGGATAGACCTTATGGTGGGTTACAAAACAACATTCAATAAATTTAAAAGATTGAAATTATATAAAACACTTCCTTTGATCAAAAGAGTGGAACTGGAAATCAATAATGGAATTGAAAAAGGGAAAATTCATAAATATATGCAGATTAAACAGCACACTCTTAATCAGTGGGTCAAAGACAAAATAGCCAGAGAATTCAGCAAATATCTTGAGAGGAATGAAAATGAGAACACAACATATCGAAACATATGGGACACTGCAAGGCAATGCTGAGAGGGACATTTATAGCCCTCAAGCCTACTTTTAAAAAGAAGAAAAATCTAAAATTGAAAAACTGACTGATAACATGGAGGAAATAGAAAAAGAACAGCAAAAAAATACTAAATCAAGACCAAGGAAAGAAATGGTAAAGATCGGAGCAGAAATAAATGAAATTAATAACAAAAAAGCCTTTTTTACAGAAGTGGAAAAGCTACTTATCAAATTTATTTGGATGGGTATGGGTACCTGAAGAGCCAGAAATGTCTTAAAAATAAAGTATGGCATTGGAGGATTCTCATGTCCTGATTTTAAAGCATATTACTTAGCTACAGTGGTAAAAACAGTATGGTATTGGCATAAAGACAGGCAGATTGACCAGTGGAACCAAATTGAGAACTCATGAATAGACCTTCACTCTACAGTCAAGTGATTTTTGATAGGGCTTTTAAGCCCATGTGGGCCAGGACCGTCTGTTCAACAAATGGTCCTGGGAGAACATGACAGTCATAACCAAAAGAAAGAGGACACCTATCTCACAGCTTATACAAAATTTAGCTCAAAATAGATGAACGACATCCATAAAACTTTTAGAAGAAAATGTAGGAAAACATCTTCAAGATCTTGTGGTAGGTGGTAGTTTCTTAAACCTTACACCCAAAGCATGAGCAACAAAAGAAAAAATAGATAAATGGGACCTCCTCAAAATGAAACAGTTCTGCAGCTCAAAGGACTTTTTCAAAAAGGTCAAATGGCAGCTGATTTAATGGGATTAAATATTTGGCAATCACATATTTGGTCATGGTTTTTAATATCCATGATATAAAAATAGATCATTCAGGTTAGTAATAAAAAGACAAACTACCCAATTAAGAAATGGGCAAAAGACTTGAAAAGACAACTGTCCAAAGGAACTACAAATGGTAAAGACACATGAAAAAATGTTCAAAATCATTAGCAATTAGGAAAATGAAAATCAAAACTGCAATGAAATATCATTTCACACATATTATCCTGGCCACTGTTAAAAAGTCAGATTACAGTAAATGTAGAGGATATGGAGAGATAGGAATGCTTATTCACTGTTAGTGGTAATGCAGAATATTATAGCCACTATAGAGGACTGCTTGGTATTTCCTAAGGAAGTTGAATATAGATTTGCCACGTTATCTGGTGATACCCCTACTGGTTATATATCCAGAAGAACTGTGAGCAGTGACAAGAACAGACATCTGTACACCAATGTTCATAGTGG
>JAQZBX010111979.1:0-10242 GCA_029593785.1 Cabassous unicinctus
TTGTTTGATATATGGTTTGCAAACTAATTTCTCCCATCCCATAGAGTGTTTCTTCTTTGATGCACAAAAGTTTTGAATGTTGATGAAGATGAATTTATCTATTGCATCTTTTGCTGCCTATGCTTTTAGGGTCATATCTAAGAATCCATTGCTAATTCTCAGGGTTGGTATTATTGATAAGGACCAGAAAATGAAGAGGTCTTCCGTCTGCCCGGGACGCCCTCCTCCCCGTGCCCTCCTGCCTCGGCCCCCTCCTTCCCACTGACGCCCCCTGCCAGGACCCTCTTGGCCTCCCAGAATCCCCTGAGCTCCTCTGACAACGGGACTTACCCCACCATATTGTCATTATCAGTGATTCTATTTCTACTCCTTCCCATCACAAAGGGGCCTTTTAAGGGTAAGGGTCTCATGTTTCGTCTTTACTTCTCAGCAGCTCGCGTTGACGCTACTAGGATTGTTACTGAGTGGATGGAGCAGGTGCTTGCTCTAGGATGCCTGAAGGAACGGAGGAGTGAATGGGTGTATGAAAGCCTTTTCCCTTTTCTACTCCCAACCTGCACTTGCAGGCACCTGGATGTACAACGTGCCCTGCAAATCACTTACTCTCTCTGTGCTTCAGTTTCCTCGTCTGTAAATGGGGTGACAATCATTATGTACTTTATAGGGTCGCTGAATGCATGGGAGGTGTGCAATAGGGTGCCTGGCACACAAGCATCCCGGCAGGGTGGCTCTTATCATCTTTATCATCGTGTGGAATGGGGACAGTCGAGCCTGCATGGACAGAACACCTGTGGTCCAACCTCAGTCCCCACAGTCTGGCTGCGGCCTGGGTCTCTGCCTCTTTTTAAAGCTCCCAGGTGAGCCGCAGGTGTAGCTGGGATGAGAACAGGACTTGGTAAGTGTCAGAGGCTGGAGGGGGGCCCTGAAGCAGACAGCACAGGCGCCTCAGTGAGCTGGACACTGATCACCACAGAAATTCGCTCAGGTGCGGGAAGAAGCAGAGAGAAGGTGGTGGCTGGGGGTCTGAGAAAGGTGCAGAATGGCCAGAAGACAGGGTAGGGGTCTGGGAAGGGCCTGGGCAGAGGCTGCCTAGCTAAGGAGCCTGGCCTTCACCCGGGGGCACTGGGAGCCTTCAGAGGGCAGAGAGAACCATACTTGGAATTTACGAAGCTCGAGGCAAGAGGCCTAACTGGGAGGATGTTTCAGGAAGGAATATGCTCCTAAATCAGGGCTGTGGCAGTAGGGATGGAGAAGGGGCCACAGCAAAGGGCAGCGAATGGATGGGAGTAGAGGCGGCTGTGCAGAGAAGGAAGAGGGGGCGCTCCAGGGAGACCCCCAGGGGGTCAGGTGAGAGTGACTCAGAGGCCGTGGGTCCAGGCAGGGGCGCCGTTTTCTGGGCGGCAGGCAAGCCTGGCGATCGCTGGCTTTGAGACACCCTGGGCCTCCACATGGAGATGCTCGGGGGGCAGTTGGCTGGGTGGGTCTGGGGCTCGGGAGGGTGGTCTGGGCTGGGGCCTCAGGTGGCTGAGACCTGCAGTGTGGACAAAGCAGTGTGGGGAGAGGGTGTAGCATGAACAGGAGGCTGGGAAGGAGACGGGGGAGAGGAAGGGGGAAGATGAAGAAGAGATGGCCCCGAGCAGAGAGGAGAGCGGACGTCACCTGGTAGAGACGGGGACGGACGTGTAAGTCTGAGCAACGGGGAGGAAGGATAGGGCTGACCAGGGCAGCAGGGCAGAGGCAAGAAGCTGCAGTCAGGGGCAGTGGGGCGGGGTGCCAGGCACCCTTCTGAGACAGACTGCAGACCACATTCTTCCCTCTCTCCCCAAACAGCTAAACTGCAAGTAAGGCCTGACTCCTTTTTTTTAATGATTAAAAGGGAAAATGTTAGATTGTATATATGGCAACAGAAATTTTTAAAAAATCCATAGAACTATACTGCACAGTGAACCCTAAGTTAAACCATGCACTTTAATTAATAGCACAATTGTGGAAGCATGCTTTTACCAGTGCAAGGTGTGGTGCTGGGGCGGTGTATGGAAATCCTGTATTTTATGCATGATTGTTGTGTACACCCACAGCTTCCCTAATAAAGGGGGGAAATGGTTCAAGTCAAGGTCTAACGACAAGTCCAATGCTATTTCTTCATCACTGCACTACCCCACAGATGTCTGCCCCACACCAATCGCTCGACTCTTGACCAAGGACAACATGGAATTCAGTGGGAGCGGCTGATGCCCAGACACCAGAAAGGAAAACTTTGCTTTTTAAAGCACATAACAATAATACGAAGGTTAAATATCTGGAAACGCCCCTTGGCCTCGCCTGGTTCCTCCTACGCTGTGACAGTATGGGGTACATAAAAACAGGCACACAGACGTGGCTGTCATTTGTATCAGGGGGAGTCCAGGTGAGTGACTGGAAGCCTTCCTGTCACCTTCCAGCCATCTCAAAGGTAGAAAGTGTGATGTTCATCTCTGAATCTCCTCTCTGCAGTACAAGCAGCAGGGGCGCGCAGCAGGTGCTACGGGAACATTTATACAGCGAATGAATGAGTCATGGCAGCAGTTTTGGTCCTATGGCAAACAACACTAAAGCACTCAACTCAGATCTACTTTCTCATGGAGGATGTGGGTCAAAGAATCACTCAGCAAATGTTCATTGGTGTGGTACAGAGAACCACAGACAGAGCTCTGTCCTCACGGAGCTGTCTGGTGTGAGGGACAGACTTTATCAAATGTCCACACAAGGAAGAGTCAAATGAAAGCTGTGACTGATGCCTGGAGAGGTCCCTAGTGCTGAGAGCCTCTGCCAGGGGTCTGACCTGGTCTTGGGGGTCCGGGAGAGCTTCCCCCAGGAAGTGAGCTGAGACCGGAAGCACACCTTAACTGCAGGAAGCACGTTTAGGACAGAGGGACCCTAACACTCTGTACCCACACACCCCTCCTGCACCTCCAACCCATCAGCAAGTTCTGTTTGGTCCACCTTCAAAATATCTCCAGAATCTGAACACTTCTCTCCTCTTCTGCTTCAACCATCCTAGACCAAGACCCATCACCTCCTAATTGGATCACCACCAGAGCCTCCTAACTCACCTCCCAGCACCTATCATGGCCCTACAGTTGATTCTCAACACAGCATCCAGAGTGAGCCTGCGAACACTTAGACCACCCCACCTCAGCATAAACACAGGGCCCAGGACCATGAGGTGCCCTGTTTCCTCTGCTGGAACATTCTTCCCCAGATATTCACATGGCTCCTTCCCTGACTTTGCCCAAGTCTTTACTCAAGAGCCATCTTCTCAGGGAAACTTACTGTCTTCTCCCACTAGTATACGACTCTCTGAGGGCACACGTCTTTATTTTGTTCTCAGCTCTACTATAGCACATGTAAGTGTTGGCACACAGTAGGTACTCAGTAAATATCTGTGGAACAAATGAATGAATTTGTTCTTTATCCTTGGTCACCAGCTGCTGCATCTGTCCACAGCCTATCACGAGTAATTTAGCAAATGCTTAGACAGGTATAATCTCGTAAAATCACTCCTAGCATTTGTGCCTTCTACATGTGGTGCTCCCGGTCATGGCCCGGGGCTTGTTACATGCTCTGGACTTCAGTGGAAACTGAGATGCAGAGAGCCTCAAAAGTTAAGATTAGGGCTGCATCCAAGGCACCCTTGGCTCCGGAAGGCCTTAGGGCCGTGGGGTGAGGAGGGTGACTCCCATCCAGGAAACCCGTAGGTGAAGCAAGATCCCAGCGGCTGTTGACGGCATGCTCCTGAGAAGTGGGCAGAGGGGACAGGGCCGGTGAGGAATGCCCGAGGCCTCATGCCAGAGGATGCTTCCCCTGCCCCCACCAGCCTGCCACGTTCTTTTAAACAAACAAACAAAACTGTGTTCTCTTAGAGCATTCCCTGCAGTAGCCTGGGGTCTCGGGGGTGGGGACACGCCCCCGAGGTGCCCGCTTGGCGCCCTGTCTGCTGCCAGAGCAGGTCGGCAGAATGCCCGTCAGCCAGTGCCCATGCGGGGGTGGGGGCCGGCGCGGGAGGCGGGGCTGTGCCAGGCTAGGCGCCGGCGCCGAGAGTGGAGGGGGGAAAGGAGGGGATCCGCCGTGCCCCCAGCGGGGCGCGCGGGCTCCGGCCAGGGCCCAGAGGGAGCTGGTCCGGCAGGCTGGGGTGAGTCCCCGCTCCGCCCCTACCATGGGACTTCGGCGAGGCGAGCCACACTGGGCGCCGCACTCGCCCTGGGCGGCGAGGGGCGGGTGGCGTGGAGGCAGGACAGGGCGGGCAGCGGGCTCGCGCGGCGCCGGCCGCCGCCCTCCGCGCACTCACAGCGGCCGCTCGGCTCCCGGTCCAGGGCGCCCAGCTCCAGCTCCGCTTCCGGACGCCGGCACGCGCTGCCCCGGCAACGGTCACCAGGGAAACCAGCGGCGTCCGCGCGACGTCACGACGCCTACGGGGGCCGAGGGGCGCCATGAGGTCTGGCTGTGACGGCGCCAGGGCCCCGGCCGCGGCGAGGCGGAGGGAGGCGCCGAGGGCTCCGTGGAAGTGGCTGTCGTGCGTCCCGAGCCTTCGGCGCTGGCCGGTGGTCTGTTTCTGGAATGTATTTTTTAGAATTTCTGTGGACCACACGTTCTGCAGAAAGATGCACATTGCCTTGTTCTGCAGGGGAGAGGAAAAGTGAACTTTAACGTAGCCTTCCGGAATGTCTGAAAAATGTAGAACATTGTGGGGGAAGGTTGCTGATGTAATGGTAGGTGAAAAACAGCACTTGATAAAAGTGGTGTTCTCAGAAACTAGGCACGGTGACAAGACGGGGAGGAAATACATCGCCGTAGTGAAAGAAGACGTCATATTTGGGTAGCGGGCCTGCAAGTGCCGTATTTCCATTTTTGCACTTTGCAGGATTTAAAAAGAATGAACATGGTTTACTTTCACAGAGGAAAATTCTTAGAGTTTTTTCCAAAGAGGCACTTCTCATGTTACAGTTCAGGCTCTGTGTAGGCTCTTATTGGTTGGGAGACAAATTTCTAGGAAAGAAGATCCAAGGAAGGGCGAGGGCCAGCTTCTGCTGGCAGTGTGAGGAAATGGAGGAGAGGGCATTGAAGAGGGGAGAAAACCAGGTGAGCAAAAGCAGGTAAGAGCTGGCAGGGCGCTCGGCATCCTGAAATGTGTTGTGCCGGTATTTTTTCATGCCTTTGTAATTTGATAAACTTGGCATAGTGAATGGTTGCTTTTCTTTCTTACGTCCTCACAAGGGACTCCCCCCGTAGACATGCCTGAAGATGTGGCACTATTCTTGCCATCAGCGCTGAGGGTATAAACCCTAAGGTTTCTCATGAAGGAAGAATGCCCTTTGGCCTCCAGTTGCCTGCCTGGTAAGCTCAGCCTGTGCTTGATATCTGACTGTGACAGCAGGTTGCTTACCGGTAAGAACCTCTCACGTCTCTTTCCTGGAAAGTACTCGCTTGATGAATGTGAAGCACAAACTTCTCAATGAAGAACTCAGGCAAGATTTCTCAGTTGGACAGATTATGAATCAAGTAACTGAATTTATTCACTCCTTAGTATGTGTTCATGGACTGCTTGCTAAGTGCCAAATATAGTACCATGGATCAGGCAACGGCAATTTGGTAATAAATGCCACTGTTAGGATAAGTACAGGGTACAGCGGGGCCAAGCAAAGGCTTGGAGTGGGGCTCAGGAAGCTTCCTAAAGGAGTTGATGTCTAAACAGAGACTTCAGGGACCCTTCAGCTTCCACCAGGTGAAAGGGAGTTAGGGGAAGTGTGTTTACCTTTGAGGTGGAACCCACGTGTGCAGAGGAGAGGAAGGGAACAAGGTGAATGTGGGGAAGGGCAAAGCCAAGAAACTGGACTTTACCTGGAGGACAGAGAGAAGCTACTGAAGGTCTAGGTAGGGAAGGGATGAAAACGAGACTGGTTGCAGATGAGAAAGGACAGGTGGGAGGAGTGCAGTGGAAGGTGATCCCTGTGAGAGATCTGACAGCCTGAACCGTGTCATCCCTGAGGAAGTTGGAATCGATGGGGGAGAAGGTGGTACAGAAAGAGGCAAAAGCAGTCACTTCCAGAACTCTTTGCCCAGGCAGCTGGATTAATGCCACTGGCCATGACTGAATCCAGAATGATCTGGTTTAAGGGAAGGAGTTCAACATTGGGCACATTATGTCTGAAGTGCCTAAGGGGCATTCAAGTGAAGAGGCCCAGCAGATGGCTGGATAAAAAGCTGTAGAACCAGGAGAGATGGTGGCTGTTGAGAAACACCTGGGAGTCATCAGCCAAAGGCTGGCAGCGGAGGAAGGACCCACGAAGGAGCCTGAGCAGCCAAAGCGGCAGGAGGAGAACCAGACCATGTGTGCACGCCAAAGCCAGGGGAAAGGGGCTGGAAGGAGAGCACCATCAGTAGAGTGCAGAGGGGCCACAGATTAAATAACGTGTGCCGGGACACAGGAAGCAGCCGGACTCCAGCTCCATGCTTCTAACCATTATGCTGTACTGCTGGAACGACCGTCCATGTGGACATTAAGGCAGCAAATTAAACTTTAGCTGCTATTACACAATTCCAGGAACGGAAAGGGAGAGGAATGAGGGCGAGAGACCTGGAAATCTACAGGTGGCAGCAAAAAGGGTAGAGTAGGATTCAGGTAGATTGGTGCCTCAGAGGCGCAGGGGCTTTGATTTGTGTGTGGAGGGAGGGGAAGCATCCCAAAGGGGACTATGTGGCATGGAATCAGAGCAGCCAGGTGTGCTTCCAGGGCCTCCGGGAAGTGTTCCCAGGAGAGAGCCACTTTCCATTAAGACATGCTGTGCCAAGGTTAAGAGGGCAGGAGAATTTCAGAATAGGCATTCTCGAACTCATATTAGAAACTGGAGAGCAGGGGAACACTCAAGGGCTGTTTTGGATGATACCATTTTTACAAGTAACCAGCTTTACAAAGCCAGGGATGATGCCTTTTCACTGCTGCCGCTGAGGTTCTCCTGCCAGTTTTCTGCCCATATATACGATTTCTCAAGAATTCTCTCTAGTTTATCTCTATGAATTTGACGTTTGATCAGCCAGCCAGCCACTGAATCTGGGTCTCCGTGAACTTCCTCTTGCAGATTATACAAAGGCTTGTTAATCTCAGCCTACTTCCTGTTTCTCCAACCACAAGTGCCTGCTGGGACACAGCTCTTTTTGATTTAATGTGAATGTTTTATTAACTAGATTCACACGCAGTTGTAAGAAATAATACAGAGAGAGCCCCTGTACACTTTGCCCAATATCCCCCAATGGCAAGAGTTTGCAAAACTATAGTACAATATCCCAACCAGGGACATTGACGTTGATACAATCCATCAGTCTCCAGATTTCCCCAGCTTTGCTTGTCCTCCTGTTTAGTTCTGTACGATCTCACCACGTGTGTAGGTTCCTGTATCCACCAGTCAGATACAGAACAGTTCGTCACAAAGCCCCCTCTGTTGTGCTCTCATGGCCACACCCACCTCTCTGCTGTCCCCCTCGCCCCCTCAGTCCCAAATCCCTGGTAACCATTAATTCTCAATTTATAAAATTTTGTCATTTCAAAAATGTTACATAAATGGCATCATGCAGTAAGTAACCTTTTGTAATTGGCTTTTTTTACTCAGCATAACTCTCTGGAGAGTCATTCAAGTTGTTTTGTGTATCAATAGATCATTCCTTTTTATTGCCAAGTTATAGTCCATGGTACAAATGTACCAGTTTGTTTAATCATTCAGGCTGTTTACAGTTTGGGGCTATTTGTGTACAAGTTTCTGTGTGAACATAAATGTTCATTTCTCTGGGATCTATGCCTGAGAGCACAATTGCTGGGTCATATGGTAATCACAGGTCTAGTTTTATAAGAAACTTGAAAACTTGTTTTCTAAAGTCGCTGTGTCATTTTGCATTCCTCCACATCTTTGCCAGCATCTGGTATGTCATTTTTCACTGTGCGCCATCCTGATAGGCGGGCAGTGACAGCTCAGTGTGGTTTCAGTTTGCAAGGTGGGCAGTGAGCAATTTTTCATGTGCGTGTTTGCCATCTGTCTATTCTCTGATATGTCTGTTGAGTTCTGGGAATTCTTTATATACTCTAGATACTAGTCCTCTGTAGGACACGTGGTTCGCAGCCATTTCCTCCCAGTCTGTAGCTTGTCTTTCATCCTCTCTACATGGGCTTCCACAGAGCAAGTTTTTAGTTTTGATGAGGCCCAGTCCACCAGTTTTTCCTTTTTCAAGCTGTACTCTGGGTGTCAAGTCTAAGAACTCTGCCTAGCCCTAGATCCCAGGGATTTGGTCTTCTTTTTTCTAAGTGTTATGGTTTTAAGTTTACATTTAAGTCCATGGTTAACTTTCTTAACTTTTGTCTCAAGTGTGAGGTTAGACTGATGTTTTTTTCCCCTCCCATGGATGTCCAATTGCTCCAGCACCATTTACTGAAAAAGTGATCCTTCTCCATTGAACTGCCTTGTGCCTTCTGGGGGTCTACCTGCTCCATTTCTAATGCCCAAACCAGGTTCTTCCCACAGTTCCACATGGCTCCATTTTTAAAAAAAATAATTCATTAAATGAGTATTTATTGGATGTTTACTAAATGTCAGAAACTGTGAGACTCTGGTGAATGAAAGAAGCTCTCTGACTTGGTGGAGCTTACGTTCTAGTGAGGGTTGGAGGAGACAATAAGCAAGATATACAGTGTATAAATCTATGTTGGACAGCAAGAATTGCTAAGAGAAAAACAATAAAGGGGCATTTCAAATTTGGGGACAAATAAAAATTTTAGCACATGGCTCCAATTTTCAAGTGGACCTTTATTCATACATACTTATCATCTTCAAGATGGTAACAGGGTCAACAAATAGCTCCCCCTCACTGAAATTACCCTCTCGCCCACAAATAAGTAAATGCAATGTAAGCAACCAAGGGCCCTGCTCCTACTAGGGAAGGCAAGACTGCGCTGAACAGACTCAGATGTGAAAGTACCTGGGTTTCATCTGTGACCCTGCTCAAGTCACAAACCTCAACTTTCTCCTTAAAATAGGAAGAGCACCGTTGTTACCATGTGTGGCAGTTTGAGATTATTTATGAATCCCTTATATTTGTAAACTGGTCTGTTCCTCTTGGTGTCATGCCCTTTGATTGTATTAGATTCGGTGAGGGGCCTCTGATTAAGTTTGCTTGATAAAATCAATTTAGGGCTTCTGATTGGACCGTCAGTAAGGCGCAGCTCGGGGTGAGTCCCTGCCCCCTTTGGCCTATATATACGGACACTCACTCAAGACACACAGAGGAAGATACACGGAAGAGGAGAGAACCTGATGAGAACTTGGTCATTTCAGTCCTGCCGTGTAACAGAAAGGAGGAGGCTCAAACATCTAAAGCCCTGGGAAGAGAGATGAACCATTTGCCTGATAGTTTGCTGTCGAAGAGAGCTGAGCAGCTGAGAAGGTCCACGAGACCAGGCAGAGATCACCCGCCATCTTGCTTCAACACATGGCAGCAGACTGGTGAGAAAGCAGCCTTGAGCTGGACTCTTCAGGGCCTTGTGACTGTAAACTTTTACCCCAGATAAGTACCCTTTATAAAAGCCAGCAGATTTCTGTTACTGTGCATCAGCAGCCCTGACTAATACACTGGGTAATCATGCAGGTCATGAGAGCGCTTTATAAACTGTGGCGTGCTCTTTGGGTGTCATGTACCAGTACAGCTAAAAGCTGGTTGCCTCATAATGGAAATGAGCTTGGCTGCAGCGTAAACCAGTGCTCGCCTTGGCCCTCCCCCTGCAGAGCGCCCCACTCAGGACTCTGCTCTGCAAGATCTAAATCCAGTCTGGCCATTACACCACGGGTGTCTGTCTGTGGAGCTAAGCTAACACTGGTCAGGGTATTAAGTGGTTGCTTTGTAAACCAGGTGCCAAGCCACTAGTTTATATGAGGGGAATCTGTCCCATATCCAGAGCTGCTCCTCTCCCAGAATCAGACACCCAGGAAGGCAAAAGTCATCAGGAATATGTGGGCATGGATCCAGAACCGAGGCACACGTGCGAGGCAAACCAAGGTGTTTCTGACCCAGGGCCAAGCCTTATTCAATGTTCTGCTTCACAACTGGAGCCCCCACATAGGTACAAATCGCTCATTTCCCCCAGACTCCAAGCACCTACTGCTGAAAGGTGCTGGACACACACCACTGGTTCTGCCTCTGCCACCCGCCCACAAAATCCCGCCA
>JAQZBX010111980.1:0-10233 GCA_029593785.1 Cabassous unicinctus
AATACTTCCTTCTCTTAATTAATCCCTAGATTCAATGCAATGCATGCAACAAGTCCAAGAAGGCATTTTGGTTTTTCATTTTAAATCTAATTCTAACATATATATGCAAATGCTAAGGATCTAGAACTGAACTCACAACCACCTAACAGAATTTAAAAGAAGACTGTGCTCTATGTGAAATCAAGGCATATTTTAAAGCTATAGTAATCAAATCAGTGTGTTATTTCCTAAAGATGTACAGTTAGGTCAACAGAAGAGTCTCAGAGCATTCAAAGGTAGAACTGCACATGTGTCTTCCAAGGAACAATAGCAAAAAAAACATAGGCAATTCTGTGAAGAAAGGATAGACTTTACAAGTAATCATGATGGAACAATGAACATCTGTACGCACAGAAAATGAACCTCAACCAATGCCACCCAATTTACACAAAGATTACTTCAAAATGGAACACAGATGTGTTAGCAAAAAAAGTATTTAAAGATTTTAATAAAATATAAGAAAATTTCAATGCCTTAGATTAGGCAGAGTTGTGAGATATGATAAAAAAAAATAAGCATGATTCTTAAAAGACAAGAAATGATAAATTTGACCTTAAGAAAATGAAAGATTTTGCTGCAATAATGAGACTGCTAAAAGATTGAAAACAAAATTCAACACTATGGGAAATATTTGAAAAGGATATAGTTATTAAAGATCTACTACTCAGAATGTATTATCTCAAAACTTAAAAAATGAAAAACTCAGCAAAAAATAAACATATTTCCAACAGATTCTTGAAGAGGAGTATATTCACATTGCAAAAAAGTGAATAATAGTTATTAATAATAATAATAATAAATGGATTCAGTTTTTTCACATGTAAAATCTTTCTACCATGGAATTCAATGCTCAGATTGCTTAACTATTGCATTTTATTATGTATTAAGGAAGAATTAATACCAATTATATATAAATACTTCCAGATCTCTTATATTAGACCAGCATTTCTCTCATAATTATAAACCATACTGGTTTCTATGCATTCCTTCAACTTCTCTACATACATGATCATATCATCTAAAATACAAATGACTTTCCTTCTTAATTAAACTGAGTGGCTTTTTAAAAAATGAGTGAGCTCAGCTGGGTTTCAAAAAGGTCAGTATACAAAAATCAGTTTTCATTTGGGACCAGTAAAAAAAATCAGGAACTGAATTTTTAAAATATCACTTTTAAATTCTAGGACTGCTGTAGAAGAGAATGCTTCCATGAATCCTCAGCTTCTTGGGGTTGCTAGCCAACCTTGGTGTACCTTGGCTTGTAATGCATCATTCCAATCTTTGCTTCCACTTTCACATAGCCTTCTTCCCCCTTGCAAAATATGTTTACAAAGTTTGCTCTTCTTATAAATGGTTTTATTAGAGAAAAGCACAATCTAATCAAGATTCATGTCATCTTAACTAGTTACATCTTCAAAGACCCTATTTCCAAGTTAGGTCAAATTCATGGGACCAGGGGTAAGGACTTGAACATATTTTTGTAGGAATACAACTCAACCTAAAGCAGTCATTCATAAGAGCATCAAAAGATGAAATACTTATGGCTAATTGTGACATAATATGGTACAAAAATTGTATATTGACAACTCTATGTTGAGAGAATGGAAAGACCTGAATAAAAAGAAAGAAATATATTGCTCAGAGTTGGATACGTCACCTTAATAATATTTTAATTCTTTCCAAGTTACTCCCTAGGTCAATGCAATTCCATGCAAATTCTAAGCTGGTAAAAAAATTTATAAATTTACAACCTGGATTTTAACATTTATATGTCAATGTAATGGATCTAGATTAACTCCCAGACTTTAAAAAGAACAAATTTAGAGAATTCCATTATGTAACATCAAGGTATATTTTAAAACTACAGAGATCAAAATGACATAATGTTTTCATACAAATAGGCAAGCAGTCAATAAAACAAACCTGTACAAACATGCTCAAATAAATCTCAAAAAAAAAATCTCTTTCCAATTCAGTGAAGCAAGGATATACTTTTCAATAAATGGTGATAGAATATTTGGACCTTTATAGATAGAAAATTAAACCTCAGTCTAAACCTTTAACATAGTACAAAATTATTTCAAAGTGGATCTTAAAACAATATATAAATGTAAAAGTACAAAATGTTTAAATAAAGAGGAGAGAAAAGCTTTATGACCTTGGATTATTCAAAAGTCCTTAAATGCAACTTCAAAAGCATGCTCCTCTAATTGTGTGTGTGTGTGTGTGTGTGTGTGTGTATGTTTATATAAACCTCATCAAAATTAAAGTTTTGCAGCAAAGCAAATAACAATGACCAGGAAATTATTCAGAATTATGTAGGTAATGTTCCACATTACAAATGAGGTACCTGCATACATTTCTAATGAGTATTCAGGTATGTGTGTTCCTGGAAGAAGGATGATAAGAAGTATAACCAGCTACATCATTCTGTATATGACTGTGATGGTAGTTGATATAATGAACTTAACAGCCAAAATATTTTCTCCATAAATTATCATTATAACTATTTTAAGAAAGTAGATCTAAATCAGATAAGTTAATATAAAGTCCTGATTTCCTAAAGTTTTGTTTTTCTATTTTTGAGAAGTTGTGGGTTTACAGAACAATCATGTCCAAAATTCAAGATTCCCATGCAACACCTCTGACAGTTTGAATTTTGGGAATCCAATTTAAAAATTTGGGGGAGAGGAATTGTAAGATGCTTGATAGAAAAGTCCTAGATTGCTTTGAAGAGACATTGGTAGGAATATGGACCCTAAAGTTATCTCCAGTGAGGCATTATAGGGAGATGATGAAACTATTATTAGAAACTTGAGGAAAGGCTAACTTATTTTAAAAGACAACGTGG
The DNA here is from genome assembly GCA_029593785.1 of Cabassous unicinctus. Classification (NCBI taxonomy): domain Eukaryota; kingdom Metazoa; phylum Chordata; class Mammalia; order Cingulata; family Chlamyphoridae; genus Cabassous; species Cabassous unicinctus. The sequence continues at coordinate 2,891 of JAQZBX010111980.1, forward strand.
CAAAACTGACTCCTGATGTTAAATGGAATGCAGGATTTGAATGATTGTATTTTGCATATGGAAAGAATATATCTTTTTGGGTTTCAGTTTGTGTGACAGTTTGAATCTGTGAATCCCAAAAGGCTAAAGATTGTTTTACACTAATCCATCTCTGTGGATATGAGATACATTTGACTGGATTATGTCAGTGGCATGTGATTCATGTTGGCTCTCTACCCTCTTCCTGGGACTGACATAAAGGAAGACACAAAGAGACAGACACAGTAAAAGGGACCTACCACATTTGATTCTGCCATGTGAGAGAAAGGACTGCAGGAAAATAGAAGCCTCTGAGAGGCTCAAAATGTTGAGTTCCAGAAGGAGATATGCCCTATGACTAGTTGCATACAGCTGAGCTCCAATACACGGTAGATTCAGGAAGGGAAGGCAGAGACCTCCATAGAGATCATGGCCATCTTGCATCACCATGTGGCAATAACACCAGGGTCAACATTAGCTGACACTGGTGAGAAAACATTTCTGCTGATGCCTTTATTTGGACATTTCATGGCCTTGGAACTCTAAGCATTTACCCCAAATAAATCCCAATTATAAAATCCAGCAAATTTCTGGTACTTTGCATTGGCATCACTTTGGTAAATGAAAACACCACCCTATTACTAACGAAGAAAGATCTTTTTTATAATTGTACTATTAACTATAGTCCATGCTTTAACTTAGGGTTTACCTGTTGTGTAGTACAGTTCCATACTGACAAAAAAAGAATGATATTGTAGGACTCATACTTACTTTCTGAAAACTTATTACATAGCCATATTAATCAAAACAGAAAAAACCTCATGGTAGAGTAAAAACCATGCTGTATTTTGATTGCTGGTTTCCTCTGACATTTTCATTATGTTCTAATTTTAATCACATATTGTTTTCAGACCCGAGATGCATATGGGTAAATATGTTTACTCTTTTTTCTTTTCTCATGTCACCCATTCCTAAACCATCTATTCCAGAAATGTTAGTCCTTACCAACAAATAACCTGTTCTCAGTCATGATCTTGCATGTGCCTGATTTTATTGATCTGTCTCTTTCTACACATCTATGTTACTCATATAATGGTCCATATTTTCACTGTATTGCCTTTAGTTTGTGCTCTTTGTTATTCCTCATCTCAGGTTTTCCTGGCAGCTAACCTGATACCACTCATCTTTCCTATTCTTGAGAAATTTAGATAAGCACAGAACCATCAGAGTTTCCTGAACTGCTATGTGTCTGATGATGCATTTTGAAAATTCCACAGAAACAGTGCCTGAGCCAGAAGAAGTCAAAATTGTAAAGTAGTACCCAGATTCACAAGGGACTTTAATGTGGACAGTAGCTTAGTAGCATTAGGTGAGATTATGGTTGATTGCCTTAGGGAAAATAATTTCTAAGGACTTTCAAAACTATTTAAACTTGCATTATCACATAAAGTCATATTCTCTTCTTCCAAACTAATTTCATGAATTAATGGGCATAAAACAGATGACTCCAAGGACTTAAATTTCAAAATCCTTCCTGTTTATTTATATTCTAAGTTGGACTGCAGATATTAAATCTGCATTCAAAAGTCCCATTTGCTTTTCTGCAGAATAAAGATTCATTTCTGATTGCATATCTGATAGGTTTAGTGGATATTTAAAATGCACTCCAAATGCAAACTCATAGATATTTCAAAGATATTTTGAGATTTCCAAATATTTTTGAGAATTAACCTAGCTTTGTTTAAATTACTGCTTTGTATTTCCCTTCATTTACTTGAGATTCTATTCTTGAAGAAGAATTAGCAGAATTCTCAGGGAGAATCCTTCCCAATGCAGCCTAAACCTAATCTGAAATCCATTCATGCTTGGTCATCCGGGAATTACCCATGTCACCTTGGCTTGGAGGAAGTCCAACTACCATGCATTAAGGTGGTTATATGCTATTTACATTTCATTTTGGGACGGTAACTCTCCTAAAGTATGAGATAATTTTATAGCCATGAAAATGTTTACTACACTGTAATTTTAATTGTATACTATTTACAGATGAAATTCTAGTTCTAAGTGTAGAGTTAAAATTAACAAAATCTTAATTGTTTGCCATGAATTTCATGGAGTCCCATTCTGGTGCCTATGCCTTCCTCTATAATCCTTTCAAGGAATAGGCCTGTTTATGTTTGAATATTAATAAAGAAGAATTTCCTACCTTTCCAACAACCTGAAATCCTAAAATTTGAAAAAAGATTCATCTGCTTCATCTAAGGTAAATTTGTAACATTGTACATTTGATAACCCTAAGAGGAAATTTGAATGTATGGTGGAATCTGTATTTTATCTAAGAACATCTCTCCTCTTTATGCTATGGCTCACACAAAGGGAAATGCAGAATAATTATTCACTCTAACAAAGAAATATAGTAATTATTTCATTATGTTTTTATAAAAAAAGAAAAGTTTAGGTTGGTGATTTGTGTTAAGAATTGACTTAGTCAATTTATCATCAGAATAAATTTTTCATTGTTTATCAAATTTAAAGTTTAGCTGATCTCCTTCTTTGTATCTGTATTCTTTTGTATTTGTTGTTTATTTCTTTATTGGAGCTCTCTGTATATGTGTGCATGGCTGTTTCAGTATTTGCCAAATCTTGCTCAATAAAGATGGAAAGTAAAACACAAATGGCCTGTGTGTCATGAACCATGTATGACTCTGGTGGTATTTCATATTACCTAATGTATTCCTTAATATATTTTTCAACAAAGTAACAAATTCTCACTTGTAAAGCTGGTGAAAATGAAGTTTAAGGATATTAAACAAAAAGCTCAATGTTCTCAACTGTAAAGGTTCAATCATTAACCTTTCTACTTATCTATCTTGCCACTGTTTTAACCACTTACACTCTTTTTGGCTATGTCTTGATCATTTACAACTGCAATACTTCCATAAGATTTATTTTTTTACTATTTCTATGGTTGATAATTATTTGTTTCAGTGACAATGATTATTCTCATCTAAATCTTTTCAAGTTTCCTTTTACCTCTGCTAATAGTAGTGATTGTAATATATCACCTTCTCTCAGAATGCAGGATTTTAGAAGCATTTGTGGATAAAACACTCACATGATCTAGAGAACATGGAAGAATTTTGACCTAATAAATGTACATAGGTAAAACTGAAATACAATTAAGGTAAAACTAAAATACAATTATTATAAATAGTTTAGAGTCAGAAAATTCTGGACCACATAGTTATACTAAATGCAACATATACCTTTGCATAAATATTCAGGAAGGCAGGCTGACTGATCTGGTCACTGGTCAACTTCCAAAATCTATTCTACTGAGATAATTATTTTCAAGACTTGCTCCCAAACCCCTACTGCATTACACACTCCCTACCATTCCATGTGTGAAAAGTAGCAATAAACTGAATGAGAATCATGATAGCTGGTTTCTATCATGGTTTCTATCTACAGATTCTGAAAAATTACTGAGATTTGTGTGATCTGACTCACTTTTATTGAAAATCATGGGCTGAAATTGAGTAACATCCAGTTTGTTGTACACCAACCTATTTATATATTATAAATAGGTTTATCATATAACCTATTTATATAATTATTAAATCATTTATTTTAGTTGAATAAAGGTATTTGACAAGTAATATGACACCATTTCATAAATAAAATGTGTATCAGTTGTAATAATTAAAAGGAAGGTCATGGAATCATCCTTTTATTATGCAAGGATGTTTAGATGTACTTATCTAGTAAACTCTCTGTGCTTGATAATTAATTTCTCAACCTAGTTTAAAAAATGAGGCTAAGTCCTTTAGCAGTACCAATGACCTAAGAGGAATACTGTGAGGAATTCTCATTAATGAAATTAGAATTAAATAACAATTTCAAATTCTCACAAATGGACAACTTTTTAAAATGTCTTATCTGTTATTTATTTCATGCATATTATCAACCTGAAGACACAGAGGTTGAATTTGTGAAGCAACAGATGTGAGGATTTCCAAATAAACTTACCACAAAATTATTTTCTGTTTAAAAAATTGACATACAGAGTGTCCAGTTATGGCTGTCACATTGGATCCAGATTAAGGTAGATGATGTTGTGTACCTTTTGCATCCCCACTGGGAGGCTGATAATTCTTCAACCCTGGGTAAAATAGCTCATGCTAGTGCTTTCTCCCTATTCTACATTCTCTAATAATCATTCAATATGTCATCCATTTATCATTGCAGCATTTAATCTCTGAGTGTGAGCCGAGCAAAAAGTTTGTTAGTTACATTGTGTCATCTCTTTTAATAACATTTATTTTGTGTTACCTAGAATGTATATAAAATTTCTAACAAGAGCCATGAAATATATATAATTCATACAGACTTGGGCAATTCATGAGTTATATATTTCCTTTACAAATTTTCATCATGAACATAAATGACAGCATGTTCTAATATATAAAATAAAAATAGTATAAAGGAATGAATTTGCAGTTTATTTTTCAGAACTTTAATCATGAATTGACAATCATTTTTTTAGTGTATAATTTTCAACCATTCTTAGCTATTTGATATATGTGAAACTTCATTGGTTCTGCATGTTAAATAGTAATATTTGTCCATAAAGCAAAAAACAATAACCTCTAGGAAATTAAAGTCCACAGATTTAACTTGGGGTGCTTCAAATATTTTATCTTGTGCAGTAAGAGTTCCATAAAATTTAAAAAGGCCCTCCATTCATATTGAAAGAAGAAATTTGATACCATGGCTGGTAGAAATTCAGATATTTAAATTATGCAACAAAAGCATTATTTTAATTAAGTAAATTAAACTTTTGTTGTTATTTTAAAACGTAATTAAGAATAACATGTTTTCTTTATCATCAATCTAATTTAAAAATATTCTCTAATCATTACTGAAATAATTGAAAAATGCATTATAATTCCTATTATAAAATTTTTCACATAAGATTTCTAAATTAAGACACATCATAAAAAAGAAAAACCAATTTAAATTTGTGAGTAATTAATATTAATATGAGAAGGAAGTAAAATAGTACCAGGAAATTCCCAGTAGAAAAATCCTCTAACAATTGTGGGTGGAAACCCAGGTGCCCATCCGGGTCTGAAAAGAATCAGCACGTCATGCCCCAAAGATCAACTACTCCTTCTGCTGGAATGCTAACAGCAAACATCAGCTTCTGGAACATTGCTTGCTTGCTTTGCTATAGAAATATGTATGATTAAAACAATCCTGCTTTTGGTTGCTATAGAAATATGTATGATGATTAAACCAATCCTGCTTTTGGCACACGCGAAAAAAATTGGCCACACGGGAAGAAGTTCTATAAAACTGCAGTCACTGGACGTTAAGTGCCACTCTTACTAGAGAGTACGCCATGGCCGGTAATAAAGTTTCCATTAAATTTCCTCCTGGAAGTTGTTATTTGCATGAAGTATTCCACTTCAAATATTCTATGCATAAAAATCCATTTTTGGTAAATTTTCTATTATTGTGATATGTTGATATTTTCATCAAACTTAAGTTTCTTTTCATACTCACAAAGCACCAATCCAAAATATATACCAAACTGAAATACATGGAAAGCCACAGAAACATCTCCAAATTCATTCTTTTGGGACTTTCTTATGATAAGAACATACAAATGTTTTGTTTTGTGCTCTTTTTATTCTGTTGTATTTCCATATCGGCAGGAAACCTTCTGACCTTTGTCTCCATTCAATGCAGCTCCCTTCTTTACCAACCCATGTACTATTTCCTTGGTCATTAATCCTGTATGGACATCTGCTATACCTCTAGTGTTACACCCAAAATGATCAGTGACTTGTTAGTGGGGGCAAAAATCATCTCCTTTGGAAACTGCATGTTGCAGGTCTTGACCATGCACTACTTTGGAGGTATTGAGATCCTCATTATTACTGTCATGGCCTTTGATCACTACATTGCCATGTGCAAACCTCTGTACTACATGATTATCATGAACAGAACAAGATGCTGCCTTCTAATCCTAGCTGCTTGAGTGGGAGGAACTGTCCGTTCCTTTCCTCAATTTTATCTGGTAACGCAGTTGCCCTTTTGTGGTCCTAATGAAAGTGATCATTATTTCTGTGATATTTTCGCATTGCTTAAAGTTGCCTGTATTGACACCTACATCACAGGTGTCATTGCAATTGCCAATTCAGGTATGGTTGCCTTGGTAACCTTGTTGTCTTATTTGTTTCTTATGTCAAACATAATCTATTATTCACTTTAAGAAACCATTCAGCAGATGGAATTTACAAAGCCTTCTCTACGTGGGTCTCATATCACAATGGTTGGCTTAATTTTGGGGCCTTCAAATTTGTCACCTTATACCCCCGGACACTTATCCTGAGGATAAAATATTTGCACTATTTTACACCATCATTGCACTTATGTTCAATCCCAAAATCTATACTCTTAGAAATACAGAGATGAAAAATGCCATGAGAAAAATTTTGTGTCAAACATTATTTTTTAAAGAAGCACACAATTAGATTATAAAGCTAGAAACTTCCCAGAGACCAAATGTTTTATTGGTATCATTAATATAGATGAAGGTGATAGGATTTAGAGTTTTAAAGTAACATTTACTCAAAGATTAATGATACCATACCAAAATAATATTGACACATAATTAGTTTTAATATTGAGATGGAGTAAGTAGGATTACCTGAAAAAAAATCATTTTTGTCAAAGGAATGAAGATGATGCTTTCCTGAGCAGTGACTTTTAATGGAAAAAATTTAATGACAATTTCATTTAAAACTTTTGACTTACAAGTAGGACACATCATGAAATATTCTGCAATAATGAGAAGATAAAACCTATAATTTAAGTAATCATTTTAATTTTGGTAGATTTTTACCTATATACCATCGAGTGGTATCCAAAATCAATTCTGCAATATAGAAGCTAGTATAGTAGAATATAGTTTAATGTGTTTTCTGCAGGTCAACTCATCTGAATTTTTGTTAAAAAATAATAACTAGAGAATACAGAGCAAAAATACTATAATGGAATGTTTAAAACATGTTCTATATATGGACCAATATTAAAAATCATTTTTCATAAACCTTAACAAAATGAATTATATGATGAATGTGTTTAAACAACTTTATTAAAATTGGAAATTAAATGGCTACTCATTAGATCCAGAACCAGAGACTTTCATGTTACTATGGCAAAAAATAAGGAAAATACAAAAAGGACATCATCTAAATACAAAAATTTAAAAAATACTTAGAAGCAACAAAAAAAAAAAAAAAAAAAAAAAAAAA
>JAQZBX010111981.1:0-10235 GCA_029593785.1 Cabassous unicinctus
TTTTTTACTGTTTCATCCTTAGTATCTAGCATGGCAATATGCACACAGAAAGTACTCAAAAAATGTCCTTTACAATGAACAATTGCTCAGCTATACAACTCTTAGGAAGGAAGATAGAAGGGAGGGAGACAGGGAGAGAAAGAAGGAAGAAATCTGCTCATTCTTTCAGAAACTTGCCAAATGTTTACTATGTGACAGTTTCTGTACTGGAGGATGCTCATGAAAGTAGTCTGGTATTTTTACTTAATATTTAATTAATTTAACTTAGTCAGGGATTAAATTTTGATGAGGACAACCAAAAGGTAAAACAAAATAAAAACTTCGTACCCTATCAACAAAATGAATTAATGAAATGTCTCGGTAAGAGCTTTCTGGCTATTTAAACTTTGTAATTAGAAAGTTTTAATTAAGGTTTATGTAGAGCTCATTTACTTTAATATATAAAGCATGGCATGTCTGCCTTACTTCTTTTTTTGAAGTAGTTTTAAAGTTAGTAGTCTTTTCTATCTGAGACTGAAGCCAGAAACATCAATAACCTCATGACATCAAAACTATATGCACATTTTAAACAACGCTTTAGGAGTTAGACACACATTATTTGATTAGCAGATTTATTTTTAACCAAGCTCAGTAACTGAAAAGAACATACTTGCCCACAGTTACGTGAAAATTCCCCGCCACTTTATTGACATACAGGTGGCCACGGATTCTGCATGCATCTGGCGGCTGTGACGAGTCGTCCTCCCTGGGACAACCGGATATGGTAAGATATGTGAAGACCACTCAAAGCACATTTAATACAGTGTCTATTTTGTGGTAAGAAAATTTCATAGAGGGAAAAACATCCCTCAAGATCAGTTTTTGAGGTAACATTCTAAATTTCAAAAAGAGAAGTGATGTTTCCTGAAATCTATATGTTTATAAAATCACATCCAGAAATGGAAACATTTATCATAATTATTGCATCTTATATTTACACAAAACTAAAACTCCATGTTTTTCAAATCTATCCAAAGGACTAAACCCAATAATAGAAGAAAGATTGAAAGAAAAGAATTAGTCTAACAAAGACATATGTTCTTCATCTGTTTATAGCAAAGTAAAGTGAGAGTGGTGGAGGATGGTAGAAAGGAATGAAAATGACGTAAGGGAAGATAATTCCATTTAATTTCAAATAGATGCTATGTTTTCTTCCTAAGCAAATGTAAACATTCTTTGTGTATTTTTTTTATTTAAATTATCACATTTATGATAATGGCATTTCCAAACAGCAGCTATTGCAATCCACAAAAAGAAAGAAAATACAATAAAAAAGCAAACTTCCTAAAAAAAACTTAATCAATTTTATATGGAAGATACCTCTGCAGGATCAAAAGTGAAAAATAAGGTTAACAGAACAAAAAGGTATACCACACACATAATAGGAAAAAATTAAAAGAAAATTAAATAATAAACTTGTGATAATTCTGATCAATATCAAAGGCTATCCATTTAACAGCAAAGAATATCTTCAGAGTACAGAATTATTCCATTTTCTCTAAGAAAAATAAGACTTAGGGAATTTATGCCAAAGTAAATTCATAATAAATAGTTGTATATTTAAAAATAGACATCTCACCTTGGTGGAAGTGATGTCGATGCACTTTTAAAAGCGCTTTTAAAAATCACATCTTGAAGTGAATGCTCTTCTTGAAGCCTACTCTGAATCAGCTGCAGCATCCTAAATACAATCCAAACAAGCCACAGTTTAGGAAGGACAGTAAGGTATGCAAAGAAAACCAACCTTATTAAATATTAACAATGGTTAGCAGACTTAGCTAGCCATATGTTAATTATTATAGGGATCACCAATCTTTCTAAAATAAAGTACCACGTTTTCCTTGGTAATTTTCCTGAGAGCAGGTAAAGTGAGGTAGGGTGCTAGAGGTCTAGGAGCTGGGCTCCGTGAGCCCATCCGATCCTGTCAATCACGATGTGCAGTCAGGGCCACCAACAAGGAGGGTCCACTCAACTGGACATCTAAATTCATCAGTGAAGTGTACAAGCAGCTTTTATAAAATGCTTAATTTTTTTTCAGGCATTAAATATTAGAGATAAAAAGAATAAGAGAAATAAGGGATATAAGGCACACCACAAACATCCAAATCTCACTACAAGTCAGGCCACAGTGTCATTCAATATTACCCAGTGCCCTTTTCAAAAAAGGCTGAAACTTACTTTAAGACAAACAAAATATTATACTTTATTTATAATTTTTAATATAAACATATAGAGCATAGAATTATAGAGAACAAAGTATACATTTGAGAACCAATACTAGACTTTTCTTTTTAAATATACACAGCACACAAAGAACAAACTAGTTACTTGAAGTTTTTTTTTTCTTTTACAAAATTCTTATTTTCTTAGTGACTGATGGATTATTCCAAAGCAAAAAAAAAAAGGAAAGAAAAATGAAAAACCACGGCCGAGAATAAAGTGTTTCCTGTTTCCAACACTTCTACCATTGGGCATACTGACTTTTGTCTCCCACTATTGTTAGCAATAACTGTGTATTTTCAGTTGTAGTTCAATCGTACCTTCTTTAATTCTGTCTCTTTACATAGTATTGCAAGTCATCTGCAGTAAAGTTCTAGCTCAAGTATAAAATTGCAAACATAGGCACTTAAAAAATGAAAAAAAAAAAAAAATCTGGTCATACTTCATGCCCCACTGTAGTGATAAACATTTTTTAGATGTACAAGTAAGAGAGAAAATACTTAAGCACCATCCACTTAGACCATTGGTAAAAAAGGCTTATTCAAAATAAGTTATTTTTATTTTGTAAATTCAGTTCAGAATAAATCTTAAATTTAGGAATGAAAAGCAGAAATCGAAAGGATATGTTCAGAGGAAGAGATTTACTACTAAAGAAAGAGATCACGTGGGATCTTCAATATTTTATGAAAGCAGATCATGAAATGAGAGAAAATTTAAATCTATACTAGCAACTTCTAAAGGTAAAAAACATTGTTTTATGCATATTATTCAGGAACATGTTTGGCCTTGAGTGTCTCTGGGTCATTCAAGAGCTATTCCAGAATATCTGTTCTGAAACAGAACATGATAATGTAAGAAGCTTCCAAGAAGCCAGATTCCAGCTTTAGAGTTCTACTTCTAGAGACTTAAAATATTTTGATCCAAAGCCATGAGAATTTGAAAGCTCCACATTTGTGTGTGCTTGTCTTTCCAGAGTTCAACTTTTGCTCATGGGCTGTGGGCAAAGAGTCTGATGACACCAAATTATGTGTGCATATAATTTTTGCCTCAAATATGTCAATAAATATCCAAGCTAATATCTCATAATTGCAGGTACACACAGAAAACTTTACTATGATGGGAAATGTCTATCACTTTAATAGTAAAAACACATTCTTTGCTTCCACTACGTGCACGTGTTGAACACTAGGAAAAGAAAAAAAAAAGCAAATAAGAGAAGACATCTCCCTGTATTTCTAGATCAAAGTATTTCACATCTAGATGGCCTTCTAGTAAAAGCATTAGAAGCCTAGAGTACACTTAATAGCCAGTGCTTTTGTTCAATTATATTCAATTTCAACTTTTATATTAAAATCTCCCAAATTGGTATAGTCAGAAATTAAAAGAGAAAGGTCAAAAAGTATTTATGACTAGGAAAATAGATGGGTGATTTTTTTTTTTTTTTTAAGTAATAATCTTTAAAGTGGGTAAAGCCTTTCTAAGCACAAGACAAAAACCAGGAAGTCAAAAAGAAAGAAAGAAAAACACTTATAATAAGCAAAGGGCTCATTTCTTTAAAGAGTTCTTAAAAATTGTTAAGAAAAATGATCAACAACCAAGGAAAAATGTGCAAACATGAACAAGCAGTTTCATAGAAAAGGAAATAGAAATGAGGAAAAAAAATCCAAGATTTTCAACTGATTCATAAAGAAATGCTAATTAAAGCAAGTGAGAAAAAAAGAAACAAAAACAAAACAAGTGCAGTAACATTTTTCACCCATGAAATTAATAAACGTTCAAAAAAAAGGCTGGTTTGGTGAGGTTGTACAGAAACAAGCACTCTCATACTGTTTTGTTATAAAAGTGAAACAATAATTTGGAAGAGTATTTGGAACTATCAAAATGTTGAGTTAAATACACTCTGAATTATAAATTCCATTTCTAGAAATTTTCTCCCAAAAAAAATAAATATATATACTCATACAATTATGCAAAGAAATAGATTCAAGGATGTTCACTGACATTGCTTTTAACATGAAAATCCTGGAAGCAATCTAAATGCCAACTGAGAAGAATCTCACTAAAACAACGGTCTATGCATAGGATGGACTACCGTATGTACTTGAAATGGAAAGATGTCCAAAATATCAGGTTAGGTATAAAAAAAAACAAGTTACAGAACAAATGTATAAATTATCCCATTGGTATTAGAAAATGGAAGTATAGGTATATATGCAAACATATGGAATATTATATATGCAGAGAAAATTTCTGGAAGCTATATAAGAAGCTTAACTCTAGTTATTACAGTCACACAGGGATACAAGGTTTAGGGAATGAAGAGGAGGCATTTACATTTCCTTTAAAGTCTTCCTATTCAAATTGAATTTTTAACAAGGATCATATTTTACTACTTTTATAATAAAAAATCTGAAGCTAGTAAATATTTTTAAAAACTAAAATTTATGACTCAAAGCACAATGAAAGAATATGCACAACTTTCCTAAGCTCTGATATGATTTCTGAAGTTGTGACAATCATATAATACACTATATTCTGCTAATAGTTCACCCAAAGAAATGTCTGGAGAAATGTGTTAATCTATGAAGAGTTTACAATAGACAAAAGAGCACCTTCCACGTGCTCTTTTTTATGGACCACAATACTATGTTTACTTATTACCTCTGCCATTCTTTTTGCTGTGGTGAAAGATCAAATATTGCCTGAAATGAAGGAAAACATAATCACTAGCATTGTCAAATTCTCTTGGTTTTATATCACAATTTTTAAAAAGTTTTCTTTCAACAAGAAACACAAACTTCTTACAGTGTCCTTAAAAATAAGTATTCATGATTTACATTTATTTTATGGACGTCAAATAAAATATTTAAATAAATTGTATTTTATTAAAAATAACAAAGGAATTTTACTAATTGCAAATATTATCCTGTTACAGTTAGCTGTATTTTAGATACAAGTAGGCAATCTGTCATATATGCAAAATGATGTCTCAGATAGGACTTAAAGGCATCTAAATGATGAAGGAAGGAAGGGAGGGAGGGAAAAAAAAGCAGACATACAAGCTTAAGTATAATATTCAAGCATTCAAAGTCCATATTCTTGCTGGGAAAACAGCATGATGAAATGAACAATATTTTGAAAGTAGTGTGAAAGTAGCTAAACAACGGTGCTGTAATTTTCAAATAAATTAATCACAAAGAATTTAAGAAATTTTATTCAGGCACCATCCACATCAATTCAAATTCAAACTGTGCTATTCACAGAATCAGAGAGAAATGTGAAAGCTTTTCATGGTTTGTGGCAAGACATAAAATTCAATTTTGCATGAAAAAGCCAATATTTATCAAAGCTTATGAATTCCACTTTTTAAATTATTAATGATTCCCCACAATGAGACCATAACTCACTATACTCTCCCCTACTAACCTCTGCTCTCCAATCAAACTGCAAGAATCCTCACACTTCAAATAGCTCTACCTCTGCGCCTCTGGCACTGCGACTAAACCAACCTGGAGCCCTGCTTTCCCCATGACTGTGAGCCTTGGGTCTCAGGTCCATACATCTGTAGGATCCAGATTAAACTGCCCCATCACTCTGATGTTTGCTCTGATTACTCCTGCTGAAGTTGTCTGTAGGACACTTCCCAACCTTTTTCACATCACAGCACACAAAGAAAATGCTAACATCTATATAATACACCACAACAAATACAAGACTGCTTGCAACTGTTCCCTGGTTAAAATGCAAATAAAATTAATGAAAATAAGGACTGCAGAATTTTCTCCTGAGTCCCCCAAACTGCTTAGAATAGTGGTTAGTACATGGGGTAAGGGAACTATTGAGTACCTACTTTATGCTAGGCACCATGCTACTTAATTCATTTTCTCACTTGAACTTCAAACAATTTTGTAAGTTTGATATTATTCTTTCTTATTTGTATAGGAGGAAACTGGATCTCAGTTAAAAATTTTACCTATAATCATAGGAAGGGTCAAGATGTAAACCCAGTCTGTCACTCAAACACCAAGAACTTTTTTCATTAAATTAAGTGTTCTTTGTGCAGGAAATAAAAAACTATTTGTTGTAGAGACTTAATTTCTCCAGTTAAATTCTGTACATTAATCACATGTGTCTCCAAACCCCACTAAAATGACAATAAAGGAATGAAAAAAAAAAAAAAATGATTTAACCTCTAGATAAAGAAAGTAGAAGAGGAAACAACAGCAGACCAAGAATTTCAACAAATGTTTGTAATATGAAAGCATATAGAGGAGAATATGCCAAGAAATTAGGTAACCTGGATGAGATGGACAAATTCCTAGAAAAACACAAATTATCTAAATTGATTCAAGAAGAAATAGACAATCTCAACAGACCAAGAACAAGAAATTGAAACAGTAATAAGAAATTTTCAAAGAAAAGCCTAGGATCAGATTACTTCACTAGTAAATTCTACCAAAACATTCAGAGGAGAATAAAAAATAAAACAAATACTTCTCAAACTCTTCCAAAGAACTGAAGAGGAGGGAACACTTCCTAACACATTCTAAGGGGCCAGCATTAATACCAAAGCCAGATAAAGATATCACAAGAAAAGTAAGTTATAGACCAATATCCCTTATGACTATAAAGGCAAAAGTCCTCAAAAAAAATACTACCAAACTAAATCCAACCACACAGTAATGATTATACACCATGACCAAGTATAATTCATCCCAGGAATTCATGGGTAGTTCAACATAAGAAAATGACTCAATATAATACACCATATTAATAGAATGAAGGGAAAAAAGCAAAACACATGATCATCTCAATTAAAGCAAGAAAACGTAAATGGAAAATCCTGCACCCCTTCAAGACACAAACACCCAGAAAAGTAAGAACAGAAGGGAACTTCCTCAACATGATACAGGTAATACAAGAAAAATTCACTCAATGGTGAAAGACAGAAAGCTTTCCCCCTAAAATCAGCAGCAAGACAAGGATGCCCACTGTCACCACTGTTACTGAACACTGTACTAGGAGTTCTGACAGAGCAATTAGGCAAGGAAAATAAATAAAAGGCATTCAAATTCAGAAGGATGAAGTAAAACTATATTTGCAGACAATATGATCCTCTATAGAGAAAATACTGAAAAATCTACAAGAAAGCTACTAAAGCTAATGAACAAATTCAACAAAGTGTTAGGGCACATTACACCCCAAAATTAATTGTGTATCTATATACCAGCAATGAACATTCTGAAGATGGAATCAAGAAAACAATTCCATTTACAACTGCATCTAAATAAATAACATATCCAGGAACAAATGTAACCAAGGATGTGAAAAACTTGTACACCTGCTAAAAGAAATTCAAGACTTAAATAGATGTTTTCCATCTGTTGTGACACATCCTGTGTCATGGACTAGAGACTTAACATTATTAAGATGCCAAAAGTACCCAAAGTGATCTAAAGACTCAATTCAATCACTATGAAAATTCCAGCAGCCTTTTTTTGTGGAAATGGAGAAGCCAATCATCAAATTTATGTATATAAGAACAAGGGACTGTAAACAGCCAAAACAATCTTGAAAAAGAAGAACAAAGTTGGAGGACTCACACTTTCCAATATCGATGCTTACTACAAAGCTATGGTAATCAAAATAATGTGGTATTGGCATAAAGACAGACATACAGACCAAAGGAATACAATTAAGATTCCAGATATAAACCCACACATCTAAGACCAATGAATTCTGACAAGGGTGCCAAGTCCACTCAATAGGGAAAGAATAGTACGTTCAACAAATGATGCTGGGAAAACTGGATAGGCACATAAAAGAGAAAGAAATGGGACCCTTACCTCAAACCATATATAAAAATCAACTCAAAATGGATTAATGATCTAAATATAAGGGCTAAAACCATAAAACTCTTAGAAGGAACAGAGGGAAACCGTTTCAAGCAAAGGCAACAAAGTTAAAAAATGGATAAACTGAACCTCATCAAAATTTAAAATATAGGTGCATCAAAGGACATTATTCAAGAAAGTAAAAAGATAACCTACAGAATGGAAGATATGGCTATTATTTAAAAAACAGAAATATTAAGTGTTAGCAAGGATTGGAGAAATTAGAACTCTCAAGCATTGCTGATGGGAATGTAAAATGGTTCAGCAACTGTGGAAAAGTTTGGTCGTTCCTCAAAAAGTTAAACAGAGAATTACTACATGACCTGCCAATTTCACTTCTAAGTATACCCTCGAAAGAACTGAAAACAGGGACTCAGTCAGATATCTGTACACCAAAGTTGATAGTAGCATTATTCACAATAGCCAAAAGATGGGAACAACCCAAGTATCCACCAACAGATGGATAAACAAAATGTGGTATATACATACAATGGAATCTTATTCAGCTGTTAAAAGGAATGGAGTTCTGATACAAGGAGGATGAACTTGGAAACATGCAAAGTGAAATAAACTGCCAGACACAAAAGGACAAATATTGCATGGCGCCACTTACATGAAATATTTAGATTAAGCAAATTCATAGACATAAAATAGATAAGAAGTTACTAGGGACCAGAGGTAGGGGGGGAAGAGAAGTTACTGCCTAATGGGTACAGAGCTTCTGTTTAGAGTGATGAAAAAATTTTGGTAATGGATATGGTGATGGTAGCACAACATTGTGAATATAATTAATATCACTGAACGGTATGCTTAAAAATGGATAAAATGGCAAATGTTATGTGGTATATGTTACCACAATAATTTTTCTAAAACTAGGGAGGCTGGTTGAAATCTTGGGTATAACTGAACTGAATAGACTCTGGATACAGTCATCAGAAAAGAGGGGCAAGTCATAAGGTTCAAACCAAGGGGATTAAATAAATCCTTATGCACTAAACCACAGTATCTCCAGCCCATCACTTGCCATGCTCCTAGACAACTGACAGCTAAGTTATAATCTCTACCTAAAGAAACTGGAGTTTCAATCTACAGGAAAACTGAAAGACTGGGGGGTGGGGGCGGGGAACCTTTAAATACTGACATTTATGTAAATGCCAATGAAAAGACCAGCTTGCCACTAATTAATATTCAGTGCAGGTAACAGTCAAAAACAAAAACAAAAACAAAAACAACTTCTCCAATGCTCACACACACAGCTTCCAATCAGTTTCTCAGTACTTTGCTGTAAAACAATCAGAATTGCTAGATATTTGAAGAAAGCCTCGAACATCAATGAGAAAGATCATGACAGATAAAAAATGTGGAAAAAGTAAAAGCAATGCAAGAAGTAGAATAAAACTTAAAAACACTAGCTAATACCTTCAGAAAATTGAGAAACTGTGAGACCCATAAACAATAAAAAAAAAGACAATGCAATGAAATAGAAAGCAAGCTTAGAAATGTAAGGAAAAAACAAATGAAAAATTCTACGTAAGGGTTGGAATCTCTTAGAAAGTTGGACCAAAGACAAATAGATGGAAAACAGAAGGAAAGATAAGTAAAGGATAAATCTAGGAGCTATAAATCTAGCTAAAAAAACATTCCAGACAGAATAAACCAAAGGAAATTATCAGAAAAAAATTTCCCTAAGCAGAAAGATGCAAATCTTCAGATTAAAACAACCCTGACAAAAAGAAGATAAAAGAAAAAAAGAAAAAAGAACCCTGACATTCCCAGCAAAGTGAATTAAAAAAAAAAAGATTCACTTCAAGGCACATCATCGTAAGATTTCAGAATGACAGGGATATGCAGAAGATATTAATTAAAACCTTCCAGAGCAGAAAAACAATGACCAAAAAATAAAATTTAAGAAACCACAAGTCACATATAAAGGAATAGCAATCAGGATAGTATGAGACTTTTAAACAGCAATATTATGGCTGAAGATAGTGGTAAACTCTGAAAGTTTTGGTGGAACATGGTTTTCAAACTAGAACTCTATGCCCAGCCAAACTATCAGTTAATATAGAGCAAAATGATATT
>JAQZBX010111982.1:0-10237 GCA_029593785.1 Cabassous unicinctus
GGAGCTCACTTAGTAGGCTACTGTACCAGTCTAGGCATTGACGGTGAGGACCTGACTAAGGTAGGGGCACTGGGAATGGTGAAGTTAAGACTTGAGAGATATTTCAGAGGTAAAATTAAATGAGAGGAAGGGGAGAAGTTGGCAACAGTTTCTAGGTTTCTTGCTTGAGTGACTTGGTGAATAATATGCCATCAAAGGAAGTAAAGGAATATAGGAAGAAAAGTAGCTTTTATTATAAAGATAATGAGTTAAGCCTTGGAGATGTTTTATAGGACATACCTTTGTAGATCCCAGTGGTACATAACTGTGGACATGTCCAGAGGTAAGTAAATGTCCAGATCTGGAAAAAAAGGTGATAAGAAAGGGCTAGAAACAATAGTGAGTCATCAATAATAATAATATTAATTATGGTTAACACTTAATAGGGCCTTTTATGTGCCAGCTGGTGTTCTAAACATTTTGAATATTTTAACTCACTTCTCCTTATAATTACCCTATGGTATAGATCCTATTTTTGTCCCCATTTCACAGATAAGAAAACCGAGGCACAGGGAAGTTGCCCAACATTACCCTCCACCAGGAAGTGGTAGAACTAGGCTATGAACCCATGCAGTATGGTATTTATCATTTTTATTTTACTTTTGTACTTAATTTAAATTTATTTTATTTTGGGTGAGGAGAGAGACTCTACCTCTTGCTAGAAGAGAAGTCAAGTCACATTGCAAAGGGTATGGACCTACAGAGGAGAGATTCATTGGGGGCCATGTTTTACCAATTACTCCGTAGTACTTGTCACACGGAAGGACAGTTTGACATTAAGGAGAGAGTGTGGATCTTCGAGTTGGAGTGAGTCTACTTTCTGCCTCTTGTGTTAGTGTGGCCCCCAGGCAAGTCATGTCCTGAGCTTCACATCCCTCTCCTATAATGTAGGGATACCCTGACATAGCTAGAGAAAACAAATGAGATAAATGAAAGAAAAGCATGTTAAAAACTGTGGGGTAGGGGGCGGATGTGACTCAAATGGTTGGGCGTCCGTCTGCCATATGGAGGGACCTGGGTTCGATCCCTGGGACCTCCCGGTAAAATAAAAAAATATATATAGGAGGCGCATGGGCTGCCAGGCTCTGTGTGCCGGTGAGCCGCCAGGCCCCGGGAGCCAGGCAGCAAGATGATGACGTAAAAGGAGAGAGACAAGACGAGATGCTCCGAAAGCCCCAAAAACCAGAAGCCGAGGTGGCGCAGATGGCTAGAACACCTCTCTCCTACATCGGAGGTCTTCAGGATTGAATCCTGGTGAAGACTGGAGGAGGAGGAGAAGAGATGAAACGGACACAGAGAATTGCCCAGTGAATGGACACAAAACAGCAAATGGGGAAGGGGGTTTTTAAAATGGATCAAGTAAATAAATAAATCGTAAACAAACGAAAAAAAGGTGTGGGGTATAATTCCAGAAATTTTATTTCCATGTATTAATGTTGAATTATTTTAATTTATGCTCTTCTTCCTTCTAAGAAGCATTTGAGGTAGAGGACAACTGGCAGAGGGGCATTTTAAGAGTCCTGAAATGAGCTTTCATATCTAACAGGCTTAGGTTTAAAACCCAGCTTTCTAACATGGTGAATCACTTATCTTCTCTGACTTCCAGTGTTTTTTGTTTTTTTTTTTTAGGTAAAATGACATTTTAGTAAGGAGTAAGGTGTTGTTTTATTGGGAAAGTTGTGGGTTTCCAGAAGCAGTATGGTTTTAGAGTGTGTATCTTAACAGCTAGGAAATCTGCCTCTTCATGGAGCTGACAGATAAAATTATGGAAGAATATTGATATCCCTCAGGGAGAAATTCTCCATGGAGTGAGAAGAGAAGAGGTAAGTTGAAAATCAGAGGTGATACCAATATCAATATATAGGGGCTTAGCAGAAAAAGAAGATCTAAACAGATGGCAACAGTTTGGCCAGAATGATAGAGGGAAGACCAAGATGTAGAAGTATCACAAAAGCAAAGGGAGGAAAAACTTTCAAGATCTAAGAGAAAGTGGTCAGCAGTATCAATGCTATAGAGACATCAAGTAACAGAGGCAGAAAAATATTCATTGGATGTGAAAAATAGAAGGTAATTGACAGTCCAGCAAGGATCATTTCAGCAGTTTTGGGAAGAGGGGTTAGAAGTCAAATTACAGTGGTTTGAGAAGTAAGCTAGAAAAGGAGCACGTTGAGCTAAAATTGTGACTCAGAAGGATAGGAGAAGAGAGATAGGGCAGAAACTAGAGGGATACTCCATGATAAGGAAGGCTGCATTTATAATGGAGTGGTTGAGCATGTTCATAGACTATGTGAGAGGAGCCAGCAGAAGGGGAGAGATGTAAGATAGAAGCTGAAAAAAAATGACCGAAGGGATTTCTTTGAAAAGACTAGAGAATTCGGGTTAAGAGCACAGCTGGAGAGCCTAGAGGGGTAGATGAAGATGTGGAGATGTTTGACAAGAGAAACTGAAAATTGGCAGAGTTCAGTTTGATGCTTCAGTCTTCTCTGCAGAGTAAGGAGGCAAAGTCACCCCGTAAATTTGATGCAGAGAATGGTATAGGAAGCTAACCAAAGACCAGTGAAAGGACAGAAGTATCATGAAAGGCCCAACGGAGGTAGGAATTATTGAAATTGTAATGTCAGCAACACATACACATGTGTGATAGTTTCCAGTGTGCTGAGTTGCCCAGGAGAAGAAGAGGACATGCGTTATAAGATTGTCTCAAGGTTGAGTTTTGAAGCAGGTTGAAATAGAAAAATGTGGATTAGTTTTGAGAGATGGGGAGAGGGGAGGTGTTATATAGGGAGGGAGTTTAAATGGCTAGGAGGCAGCTGTCCATTTGATGGACCACGGTGCCCAGACTGGGGAGGTAAGTAATGAAGTCCAAGATGAAAATGATCAACTTGATTATCTCACTGCCTTTGTTTCTCTTTTTCATTTTCTCTTCTACTTTTTTTTAATTTTTTTTTAGGAGGTACCAGGGATTGAATCCAGGACCTTGTACATGAGAAGCAGGCGTTCAACCATTGAGCTACATCTGCTCCCAAATGAGAGTTGGTTTTTTTCATTTGCTTGTTTGTGTTTGTTTTTGTTTTTAGGAGGTACCAGGAATTAAACCCAGAACCTCGTACATGGGAAGCAGGTGCTCAACCACTTGAGCTACATCTACTTCCCCTACATTATTTTTCATTTTGTCACACTAGGAAAAAGAGTTTAATATTCAGTCTATTTTTCATAGCATTTATGTATACTGAGTACATATAGGTACAAGCTCCGTGGAAGTTAGTTTTGCAATACCTATCAAAATTACAAACACATTTATACTGTGACTCAGAAATTCTGTCACTTTATCCTACAGATATACCTAGGCAAGTATGAAATAATGTGGGCACAAGCAGCACTGTTACTTAGGAAAAGCTTGGCAACTCCCAAATGACCAAAGATACATTCTTATGGTAGAAGACTATGTTACTATAAAAAAGATGAGGAAATTCTTTATGATACGGAAAGATCACCAAGATGTATTATTAAGTGAAAACTGCAAGGTACAAAACAGTAATTTAGTGTGTGCCACTTGTGTATGAAAATGGGGAATTAAGAATATATGTTGTATTTGCTTTATTTGTATAAGGAAATGCTGAAAATACAACAGAAATGCTAGCACGACTTTTTGCTGTAACTTTACATATTGCTTTTGTTTTTTAGAAGTGTGACTGTATTACCTATTTAAAGATTTTAAAATTATATGTATGTCTATACACATACATACACACATTTGGGAAACTACAAGCCACATTGTGATAGACACAGACGTACTGCTCCTTAAGAAAAGCATTACTGCCCGGCTGTGGAGGATGCAGTTAGTACACAGCCTCCAGCTATCAGCTCCTTCAGGGTCTGCTTTAGCTGCAAAGAGCCACTTTGCTCAAGGTCATGCCCTTCCCAGGGCAGCCTGCATCTGGTTACTGAGTGAGGCAAGGGCATAAAGGCCGGGCCATTTCCATCCAACAAGGCACAATTCTGAAGGACAGTATTAGCTCTTGAGCTCCTGCCCAGGTTCACTGGGGCTTTTTTGGGCCTGCATCAGGGCTCAACTTTTCTCTCTGCTCAGTTCTGCTCCCTCTCCCACCTTTGCATGTGTTGATCCTTTATAAACATCTTGCACCCCAAACTCTGTCTCAGAATCTGCTTTAGAAGAATGCAATCTGTGAAACATGTATTTGGTAATATTCTAAAGATTTAAATTTTAATGGGTATCATACTTAGCAAAATCAGGACATTTAGATTTAAAGGAATGGTTTAAATAACATCATAGAAAATTGTATCCATTGGTTTTGAGTCTAATATAGCTCAATACAACTTTTTAAGTAACAATTCTAACAGCAGCAATTATGTAACTTATTCTCAGCAAACAAAATAACTGTGACAAAAAGCTTTTACTTCTGAAAATGTCAAGAAAGGAACAATAACTATGTTTAAAAATTAAAGTTAATTTAAAGGCACCTTTTTCCTTAATGAAATAGTCTATCAATTTGTCCACATAACCTACCATACACGCATGCATGCATGCTAACACACACACACATGCACACACACTAAATAGAACCCCAGGTTTAAAATTCTCTATCTATCATCTATGACTCATCTTCAATAAATATTTAATAAATGATATGTGTCTGAAACTTTCTAAGACTAGTCCTGTTTTCAAGGAACTCACAATCTAACATTTGCGTAATATTTCCAGAACGCCTTTAAAAATTTTTTTTTAATTTTGAAGAAGCTTTAGATTACATAAATGTTACATAAAAAATATAGGGGATTGGGATTCCCATATGCCCCACCCTTTCCCACATTTTCCCACATTAAGAACAACCTTCATTAGTGTGGTACATTTGCTAAAATTGATGACCATATACTGAATCATTGCTAATATCTGTGGACTATAGTTTACATTACAGTTTACACTCTATCCTGCACAATTTTGTAGGTTATCTGTCATTGCAATGTCATGCGGGACAATTCCAATGTCCCCAAAATGCCCCCATATTACATTTATTCTTCCCTCAGAACCTCCCATGGCCACTGCCTTTATATCAATGATAAAAGTTCTTCCATTGCCAGAATAACAATAAGCCTATAATAGAATAATAATAAGTCTACTTTAATCCATTGTTCATTCCCCAATCTTGAGGATTTGGAGATGGTGATGTCCACTCTGTTTCTAATTGAGAGGTCAGTTGCAGACACTCTTTATTCCTTGGGATGGGCATTATCCATTGTCATCTCCTTGTTAGTTGGCCTGGGTGAGTCCAATGAATGAGAGAGTAGGTGTTGCAACTCCGCTGAGATTCAGGACTCAACTGGCACATGAACAGACCAAAGATTTAAGTCTCTGGGACATATATTTAGCAAGTATAGTGCTAATTATGGATTCAAATAAAAAGGTCAGACAAGCCATGTATAGGGAAACTATAAATGAGACTAAGTCTTTCACAGTAGGGAGTATACATTCCAGAGTAAGGCCCACTGACAGGGTGCTGAATTCCTAAGCTTGTCTGTCCTGCTTATTGTGCCTGGATATCTCTAGAGCCCTCAAGAGCTCTGCTGTTTGACATTGTTTACTGTGACAGTCAATGAGATCCTGCTGAGATGTGCGTAATTGTAACCTCTGGAATGACCTCCTGACTCACTTTGAAACCTCTTAGCCATAAAAAATCATTTGTATTTAATATTTCTCCCTTTTGGTCAAGGTCTTTTTCCAGATGCATTGCTAGTTGGTGCTTGGTAATAATCCTTCAGTGCCAGGGAGGCTCATCCCCAGGAGTCATGTCCCACATGGGGGTGGGAAGAAGGTAGTGTGTTTATATGCTGAGTTTGGCTTAGAGAGAGACCACATTTGAGCAACAAGGAGGCTTTCAGGAGGTAACTCTTAGGGAACATATAATACTAGGCTAAGTTTCAATTTCACAAGAAAAGGTTCCTAAGTACAATCATTAATATAAAGAGCCTGTCATAATGGTCTGTCTTCCTTCACTAGGCACTGCCTTTGTGCATGGGGAATTCTTGCCATTCTATTAGAGAATGTAGCAGGACTCCCCAGGATGGGAATTCAATATCCAGAATGCTTTTAAAATCATGGTTTGAACAGAGCAATATGTAGCCTCAAACCTGAGGTTACTTTAGGTACCATAGCACTTTCTGAAAAGCTGTCTCTTTCAGGCTTCTGTATTTTCCATTTTCCTGAAATACATTTTATGCTAAAAACCATCACAAGTATCTTTATAAAACATACTCTATATTGTATGTGTTCTTTTTCTCTATCTTTATACTAGAAAATATTAACACATAAGGATTATATATCTTTCTAATATTATGAACATCACAAAGCAAATCAGTTGTGGAATTCTTCTTTCCTACTTACCCATTTTGCATCTTTAAGTCTGTCTTTATGAAACAATAAATTTCAAAGTATTTTCCAAACTGTAAAGTAAAAATATAATCTTTATTAATGGATTGAGGGTATTAAGTATTATTTTCCTCCCTCAAGATTCTGCAAGATATGTAATTTAAATATTGCATATGATATCCTCTTTTCTAAAGGTTTTATCTTTCATGCCTATACATGAATAAAAAATATATTGTTAAATTCATATGTATTTGTGGAATGAAGTTGACCAAGTGATATGACTATAGAAATTCATACTTTATTAAAGAGGTAAAAGATAATAGTTCAATTAGTATTGATACTATTTAAAGGTTCAGAAGATCAGGCCTCAGTTAATAAACATAGTTATTCATTATTTAGTACATACTCTTTACTAAATACTTTGAGGCTCCAAAGAACAAGTAGCACTTCCTCTGTCTTTCCAAAGAGTTTATATTGTATTTGGTGTGAACAAGGCAAATAAGCATGCAGTAAGAGAAAAATCCCATAAAGAAGGGATCATATAGAGCAGAGCTTCAAATGCCAGGATAATATTTTAATTGTAGTGATGGTTTCATGGGTGAATATATGTCACAACTTACCACATTGTATACTTCAAATACATACAGTTTTATTGTATGTAAAATGTACCTCAATAAAGCCATTTTTAAAAATGCCCAGGGTGAGAAGTTCTTACATATTTTTATACATAATGGACAAATACTTCAGATTTTAGCAGGGATAATACAACTACTATTCTGCTTTTTGAAGAAAAATCTGGTGGCAGTGTGCATCAATTGAATTGGAAAAGGAAAGTGACAAAGTGGGGACAAATACCTAGTATAAGATATTCTGAGAGATTAAGTAGACATTTCGATTGTTCAATGTTTAATAGAGCTAGAGCTACTGGGTTAGAGGCTCTTAAAGAAAAAAAAAAAAACCTCATTTGAAGTTTCATATTAAGAGTAAGAATAATTCCTAAGAGGTTCAAGGGTCTGGAATAGTTGAATAGCTCTCCTCCCAGTCTTACAGAAGACTTAAGAGTTGATGAACATGAAAATTATAAACACCTCTGTAGCAGTTTAGTATTATTTATGAATTCCAAAATAGATATTGGAGTATGTTTGTGAACTGGACTCTTCCCCTGGGCATATTAAATTGGATTGGATTCAGAGGTTTCATTTTTATTTAATTGAATAATGATTAAGGCTTTGATTGGGCCACATCGGTAGGACTCACAGAGAAAACTATACTGCAGAGGAGAGAGTTTGGAGTTGGAGCCCCAGGAAGTAAATACACAGAGAAGCAGACACGTGAGGAAAGAGAGAAGGCTCCATTAGACATGGCAGAGGCCCTGGGGAGAGACCAGCAGTTTGCCTGATATTTTACAGCTGGCCTTGTGGAGGGAGCAGAGCAGCTGAGTGCAGAGAGAAGCCCCAGGAGAGAGATGAGACTTATCCCAGCCGACAGCTGATATTGGAAGAAGCTGGGTCTATGGAGCCTTAAGAGGAAGAGGGAGGTTGAACCAGCAAGACGCTGGCAGCCATCTTGCTCCAACACATGACAGCTGACTCTGGTGAGGGAAGTAACTTATGCTTTATGGTCTGGTAACTGTAACCTTTTACCCCTAATAAATACCCTTTATAAAAGCCAACAGATTTCTGGTACTTTGCATCAGCACCCTTTGGCTGACTAATACAACCTTCTAGCTCCTACATCCTGTTTTGTGAGGTTGTGATTAATATTGCACTTACTATTGCCAGTTCAAAGAAATAAGGCCAAACTCTGTATTTTTTGTCAATTTGGAATCAACTAGGTCATCTCTTTATCTCATTAGATAATGTCAGACTGATGGCTTTAGTCCAGTCATTTCCCTAGAACTGTGGTCTGTGATGTGTCAGAAGAAGATTGATTGAGTGTGTATATGTTTATTCTTTGTATATATTATTGATTCAGTAAATACGAGATTGAAAGGAAGAAACAGAGTGCGTTGGTGAAAAGGGTGAAAAGTCAAGCCTAAGCAGGAGAAAGTAATAAAAAGTTGTTCTTAAAGGAAAGAAAGATTCTTTGTTTGCTTTTCCAAGGTCTTGGTCTCTCAATACCCAGAAGATAAATGAAATATATTCTTTTAAAATGTAATACATGTCTTAATAAAGTGAAGTTCTTTCCTCCAAATTCTCTCTTGGATGAAATGCAATTACTCCATATTTAAGTTCTTGTAAAGTTTTTTGTATTGTCCAAATAATTTCTCAATCTTGTTATTTGAATTACAAAGTACTTTGTGGGGGGAAGATCCATTAGGCTGAAATGACCTCAATCAATGCTAGCCTTGGATGCCATAAGGGGTCATTATCAAATCAGCTTTAAAAAATTGAGATCAATAAATTTAACAGATTTACCATAGTCATTATTCCTAGGGAGGGAAGAGTATAACTTCAAAATTGAAAACATTAATTGTCATTTCAAAGAGACAAAAAATCCCCTTAAAAAGCAGCTCAGGCTTTTCAGTTAAACTTAGTGGAACAAAGACATTAATTTCTCTCTGCTACCTCAGAAAACACCAATGAAAATTCCAGTAATGGGCTGAAAAGACACAATACCACAAGGACAAAGAGAACAGTAGAGGCAATGACAACAGACCAAAGATATCAATAAAGTTTTGAAAGCTGGAAAATGAATGGATGAGTGGTATTTGATTTAACCAAACTGAGAAAGATGACAGTGAAGTAGAAGTCAAAAAATAAAAAAGAAGCAAACCACTTTGAGGCAAAAAACTCCAAAACAATTTAGGAATTGTAGGTAGTGGTACACTGGAACAAACAAAAAACAACAGCAAATAATAACTCTGAGAAAAGGAGACAATTCAAGGAGAATGATAAAACAAAGACACATATGGAAGAAGAAAACTTTCATAGGGATAGAGTATTGCATTCATAAAATACTAACAGGATGTTATAAAAACTATTTGGAAGGGAGTGGCTGTAGCTCAAGGTTGAGCACCTGCTTCCCATGTATGAGGTCTCAGGTTCAATCCCTGGTACCTCCTTAAAACAAACAAAAAAAACCAACTAGCTTATTGGGGAGCAGGTGTAGCTCAGTGGTTGAGTACCCAATTTCTATGTATGAAGTCCTGGGCTCAATTCCTGGTACCTCCTAAAAAAAAATATGGAGAACAAGAAAGATTGTTAAAATTTTTAAATGTAAAATCAAAAAGAAAAAAAAATTAAAAACCTATATATTGTCCCAGAAGGTAGGACAAAAAGTCAAAGAGAGGGAAAATATGAAAGGAATTTTTTTTATTTTAATGAGAGAAATTAGCTAGAAGGCCCAACATCTGACTAATGAGAGTCCCAGAAACAGAGAACAGAGAAAATCAAGGGAAATAATTTTTAAATAAATAATTAAAGACAAATTTCCATAGTTGATGGATTTGAATTTCCAGAGTAAAAGGATACACTCCACCTTTTTCACACTGTGCCTAACAGGGTATGAAAAAAGACCCCACATTAAAGCATATCAAGATAGAGAGCATCAGATTACCAAGAATAGAGAGAACATCCTAAAAATTTTCAAAGAGAAAGCACAATTCACACACACATAATTGGATATAAGAATAACTTCAGATTTCTTAACAGAAACCCTGGAAGATAATGGAGCAATGCATTCAAAATTATAGAGACAATATTTCCAACAGGAATTATATACCAAGCTAAACTATCAATTAACCCAAGGAAGGAATATAAAATTTTCAGAATGCAAGGTTTCAAACAATCATTCTTTTTTTTTTTTTTTTTT
>JAQZBX010111983.1:0-10237 GCA_029593785.1 Cabassous unicinctus
GAGAGAGAGAGAGAGAGAGAGAGAGAGAGAGAAGAGAGGGAGAAAGCCATGGAAGCAGAAGCTGCAATCAAAACCCAGAAGAGAAGGGATAGACCAGCAGATGCTGCCATGTGCCTTGCCATGTGGCAGAGGAGCTAAGGATTGCTGGCAGCAGGCCTTTGGGAAGAAAGCACCGCCTTGCTGATGCCTTGATTTGGACATTTTCCTCACCTCAAATTGTAAGCTAATAAATTCTCATTGTTTAAGCCAACCCATTTCATGGAATTTGCTTTGAGCAGCCTAGGAAACTAAAACAGATTTTGATACCAGGAGAGTGGGTGCTGCTGTTGCAAATACCAAAATTGTGGAAATGGCTTTGGAGTTGGATAATGGGTAGAGACCGCAAGAATTGTGTGGTTCATGATAGAAAAGGCCTAGATTGTTTTGAAGAGACTGTTGGTAGAAATATGAATGCTAAAGGCACTTTTGATGAGGCCTTCAAAGAAAATGATGAATGTGTTATTGGAAACCAGAGGAAAGGCAATCCTTGTTTTAAAGTAGCAGTGAACTTGGCAAAATTGAGTTCTAATATCATATGGAAGGCAGAATTTGAAAGCGATGAGCTTGGGTATTTAGCTGAGGAGATTCCCAAGCTAAATTTGGAAGGTGCAGTCTGATTTCTCCTTGCAGCTCATAGTAAAATGCAAGAGGACTGGAATAAGCTGAGAACTGAACTCCTGGGCACAGAGAAATCAGAAATTGATGGTTTGGAAAATTCTGAGCTTCTGGAAAGCAAGTCCCCAGAGGATAGTGCTCCATGTAAGGGTTTAACTGATCCAGCCAGCCATTTCAGTGTAAGTCAGGATTGGAAATGCAGTTATCCAGGAAATATCTGTGGAAAGTTGTTTTGTCTAATGGTTTAGACTCCTGTCTACCACATGCAAAACTAACAAGTTTTTTGTAAGATCTATATGAACAAAACCACTGCCAGCCTGGGCTAAAAGGGACAGATAGAAGGAAAAATCACTTCAGGGGCAGAACCATGGAAACTAAGGTCTGGACTGAAGACATCTTCTTGGGCCAAGAGAGCAGGCCCACCCATGTGTGTGTAGAGAGTGGGTATGCCTTGGAGCTTGGAGACAGCAGGCTTTCCACCTCATTGTTCAGAAAGAGTGCTACAACCCCAGAGTTCTCAGAGGTTGGAGCCTATGCCCTGGGGATTGTGGGGAGCTTGGCTGCCATTCAGATGCTTGAAGAGGGTAGAGCTTTCACCCCAGTGTTAGGGTAGAGCAAGGCTGCTGTGCAAGCACTTGGAAGGGGTGGGGCTGCCACTCCATCAGGCCTGGAGGATGAAACATTGTTCAATAGAGCTCTCAGAACTTGAAATTGAAAGCCATGCAGGGTTTCGGAATTTTTTGGGACCTGTGACCCCTATTTTCCTTCCAATTTATCACTATGTATATTGGAAGCAGATAACTTGTTCTCTAGGTTTCACAGGTCCACAGACTGCAGGAATTGTGCTCCAGGACAGACCACACCAATAACTGATTTTGATCGGACTTTGTACTTAGTATTTTTACTGAAATGACTTAAGGCTTTTGGGATATTGTGATGGAATGAATGTATTTTGCATATAGAAAAAAACATGTCTTTTTGGGGTTCAGAGGGTGGAGTGTGGTGGTTTGAGGCTGTATGTACCCCCAAAAAGCATATTCTTAAATTTAATCCATTCCTGTGGGTGTAAACCATTGTTAAGTAGCACCTTTGATGAGGCTACTTCTATTAAGGCATGACTCACCTCATTAAAGATGGGCCTTAATCCTATTAGTGGAGTCCTTTCTAAATGGAATGAATACAGAGAGCAGAGGGAGAGAGAGAGGGGGGAGAGAGAGAGAGAGAGAGAGAGAGAGAGAGAGAGAGAGAGAGAGAGAGGAGAGGGGGGGCGGGGATTGAGCCATGGAAGCAAGAAGATGCAATCAACAAGACCCAGAAGAGAAGAGAGAGATCAGCAGATGCCGCCACGTGCCTTGCCATGTGGCAGAGGAGCCAAGGATGGATGGGAGCAGGTCTTCGGGAAGAAAGCATCACCTTGATGATGCCTGGATTTGGACATTTTCCTGGCTCCAAACTATAAGCTAATAAATTCCCATTGTATAAGCCCACTCATTTTAGGGTATCTGCTTTGAACAGCCTAGAAAACTAAAGCAGCACCGATCCTACTTGTATCTGAATACTGATTCTTCAATTTTAATCTCTTTGAGACTCATTTTCCTTGTCTGCAAAAGGGAATATAATAAGATTTACTTCATAGAGGTTTTGTGAGTAATGGTGCCCGACACTTACATGAAGGGGTATATTGGTTTCCTAGGGCTGCTGGAACAAAGTACCACAAACTGGGTAACTTAAAAATGTCAGAAATTGATTGTTTTGCAGTTTTGGGGGCTAGAAGTCTAAAATCGAGGTTTCGGTAGGGCCATGCGCCATCTGAAGAGTCTAGGGCAGAATCTTTCTTTGTCTCTGCCTAGCTTCTCATGCTGGCCAGAAGCTTGCAGCTGCATCACTCCAGTCTCTGCCTGTCTCCACATGGCCTTCATCCCTCTGTGTGTGTGTCTCTATGTCCAAATTTCCCAATTCTTATAAGGATACCAATCATATGGGATGTAGGGCCCACTTTAATGCAGTATGACCTCATCTAAATTTAACTGATTGCATCTGCAAATACCCTCTTTCCAAATAAGGTCACAATCTGAGGTTCCAAATAGACATGAATTTTTTGGGGGTGCAGAGGGGCACTATTCAACCCAGGACAAGGGATACTATAGAGAAGTGCAACGCTCATCTTCATGGAGCTTGAGTCTAGCAAGGAGAAAGACAATGATCAAATAATCACACAAATAGAATATTTGAATCTTTAGTAAGTGTTATGAAAGAAAGGACTCAGGAGCCATCTGTATATCCAAGGGATGTTCTAGTCTGGGTCCAAGGGAAGATTTCCCTGAGGAGGTGTCATCAGTGAGTGACAGTTGAGTGGAAGGCATGTGCAAAATCTCTGGAAGAATCGAATGGATATGGCCAAGAGCATGGCATAGGAAGGAGAAGACTGTGACTGAACCCACAGACCTGGGGGAAAGACTGTAAAATGAAGCCAGGCAGGGAGGCAGGAGACACACAGGTCATGCAGGGCCTTACTGGCTTGGGCTGGAGGGCTGTAAGTAGGGAGTAACATGCCGGTTTCTGTATTAAAAACTTCACTCAGGTGTTTGGAGAAGAAATTGGAGGAGTCAAAAGGAAAGCAAGGAGACCATTTAATGAGCTGATACAATTACCCAGGTGAGAGACAAGAGTCACATGGCCCAGGGTGATGGCAGTGGGAATGGAGAGAAGTGGAAACAATTAGGAATTTTTCTTCAAGAGCAGAAAGAACAAAAAAATAAAATGAAGTCCTAATGAGTGAGTTCAGTAGTGAAGGCTCTGGTAGTTGACAGAAAATAACAGAGCAATGAGGGCTGTGAACTGGAGAAAGCAACTTGGAGATGGGACATGGTTGAGCCTTAAATAATGGTAGATCCTGATGAGTTAATAAGGAATCAGACACACACAGTGGGAGCTGGGGAAATGAGATCAAGGTCTGTGAAATGAAAGCTACTGTGATGCATTCTGAGTATATTTGAGGAGCAGTGTGAGAAAAGATCAGACACTAGAAATATGTAGATGCTAAATCACAGTATTTAGTTAGGGTTAGGCTGAGAGTGGCAGAAAATCCAAGATAAAAATTTATTTTCTTTCTCACATAAATGAAGTCTAGGGGTAAGCACCCCAGGCCTGGCTGCTAGATCAATTCTGAGATCATTAGGGATCCAGGCTCCTTCTAGTATCTTATTCTGCTATACTCAACACATGACATCCACCTCATGGTACAAGATGGCTGCTGCAGCTCCAGTGATGACATCTTATTTCTAGCAAGGGAAAGGATGAAAAAGAAAGAAAAAGGTACGTTTTCTCTGTATAAAGACACTTCCCAGAAGTTGTACATTTATTTCTGCTTATATCCCATTGGCCAGAACTTTGTCACTAGGATGAGAGCTCAGTTAACGGAAGGACTTTGTTTTGTTCACTGTTGTATCACCAGGACCTACACTGGTTCTTGTCACATAGTAGATGTTCAATAAATATTTGTTGATTGAATAAATAAATGGGCAAAGCACATAATTTAAAAAGATGCTCTGGCTTAAGTTTGTTTACGTGAGAGAAGAAACACAACTAGTAAACAAAGACTTGGGAAATATTGAGCATCTTTGGTAATAAAAGATAAGCAAATTATAACAACAATGAGGTACCCTTTCAATGATTAAATTAGCAAGATGAAAATTTTAAATAATATCTAATGCTGATGAGAGTATAATAAATCAGTATTAGTACATAGCTAGCAGGCTTAAAAATGAGTATCATCTTTTGGAAAGTGATTTGCCCAAACATGCCAGCCTCCCAGTTCCAGGGACTCACGCACGTTGCACTGACAACTCTAGGGAGTGTCCTTTACTTTGCATTCAATGTGAATGCTGCCCCCTGGAGTTGTGCTGATGGTAGCCCTGAAGTTGCCAAAGTACACCAAATGCCACAAACATTGTCTACAAATGTTCATTGCAGTGTCACTCATGAAAACAAAAAGGTAAAATTAACCCAAAACTCCAACTGTATGGAAATATTTTAGGAAATGAGAGCACATAGTCTGAAGTAAGTAATAAGACACTAAAAGTAACACTATGAGAAAGTATTAAAAATGACGAAATAATGCTAACTGAGAAATATAATATACAAAAAATATATATATACACACAAAATACCAGGTATGTAAAACAGTTTTTAAATTCCCTGGATAATAGGGTTATAGGCTTTTGTGAGTTTGTTTTTTTTTACTTCCTTGTTAATTTACATGCTAAAAATAAACACACTTCTTATTTTCAGAGGAAAATGTTACCTTAAAATTACATTTTCAAACAGTGAGAAGTTGGACGAACATCACATACAGATTTGTTTTAAAAAAACTGTGCGGTAGAGGAAAAGGCTGGAAAGCTATCCAAAAACCTTAAACAAAGGTTATCTTGAAGCAGTAGTGTTAGGATGACTTTAATGTTCTTAGCAAAGTGAAACATGGTAAATTATTATCGTTTATCAAGCCCTTAGAACACGCCAAGCGCTCTTGCTGGGTGCTTTGTACACGTCTTGGCATGCAATGTCCTAGCAGTCCTCTGAGCTGGGTGAGGAAATGGAGAGTCACAGAGACGAAGGCACTTGCTGGAAACCCAGCCACAGCTTGCTAAATGACAGCCTCCTCGGACAGACATGGAGTTCGCCTGCCTCTGTAGCGAGGAGGGCAGTTTTATTCATTAGAAAAGCTCCACTGTGAAAGGGATCCTGTGGGAGTGGAACTTCATGGATGGTGGGTTGCAAGCTGTCCTCTGTGGGGAGCAGGGATGCCCTGGAGCTTACCAAGCACCTACCTTCCCCAGCATAGCCCAGCGCGAGGTAAGAACGGGGAACCGGAAGTGCCGCCGCCACTTCTAGAAGCCTGGGATGGTTAGAAGAAGGAAAGAGAAAAGTTCTAGCACGCAACAGTCTAGGAGGTTTGGGAAGAGAGTTGAGAATAGGAATTTAGAGAGCAAGTTTCGGAGCAGCAGAAGTTGAAGCGGGGTGTGAGGGATGGGGATTGCTGATGAGAGGCAAGAGAATTTTAAGAAATGTCAGCCTGCCCTGTGAATTGTCTCTCCTACAACCCAATTACCTGGTAACTACTTCTGGCTCTCTGGCTTCTGGACTGTGTTTCTCTCTGAAAGTGACACCATATTTAAAATAAATCATGTGGGCTTAGAAATATATTTGTGGTATACTCATACTTTCATATTTTTCTTTACTTAAAAAATGTTATGAGCATGTGATTAATGTTGTCATGAGAAAAAAAGACATATGAATCTTTTAGGTGTTTTAGAACAGTTATTCCTTAAGGCTGAGAAAGGTTTGGGGAGAAGCTAATAATTTCATTATCTAGATGCCCATTGAGATTGCTTATAGTCTTTCTTTCTAGGGCAGAATTTGGCAGAGAAGAGATTCTCCTATGCCCAGGGGCTTGTGGGCTGCAGGAGACACCTGGGCTTCTGCCCTGCCCTAAACTGTGTATCTGGGGGTCCGGGAGACACTGAATCATTCCGATTCAGTTTGGTAAATTTTTGTCAATTCACCTAGAACTGCACCCAATGCAGAGGACAGGGCTTGCTCAGAGATGATACAGGCTTCCATTTTGCCCAGCTTACTCATCACCTGTTCCTTGCCAGTCTCCCGTAGTGGACTGAGAATTTCAGGAGGCCAGGCATTCCATCTACTTTGTTCATGACTTATCCCTAGCACCTAGGACAGTGCCTGGCACCTACAAGGCACAAAATAAATCTAAGTTGAGGAATTAAACAAGGGCTGACACCCTGGAAACATGTCAGCCTTTCCTTCTGAAGCCCTAACATCTCCCATTGGAATTCTCTCTTTTTCAGTTAAACTCCTAAGTAACAGTAGCTCAAAAACTCCAAATGAGAATCCAGAGCTGGCCAGGAGAAGAACCAATGTGATAGAGTCATAAAAGGGTAAAATAAGCAACGAAATATTGGCTCTGCTAATTTTCCATGTTTTATTAATTCATATTTACCAAGCACCTACTATATGCCAGGCACTGTGCTAGTGTCCTGGAGATACAAACCTTTCATCTGGCCATGATAACGGGGATCAATTGAGCATCCCTAGAATCAACCTTTCCCATTAATCACACAAATTATTATTCAGTGCTCATGGTCGAGGCACTGTTCTAAGTGCTCTCCATATATCACGTTGCTTAATCTTCACAGCTTGATGAGGGAGGCAGCCAAAGGGGTGCCAATGCAAAGTACCAGAAATCTGTTGACCTTTATAAAGGGTATTTATTTGGAATAAATACAAGGCACTAAAGAGTCCAACTCAAGGTTACTTCCCTATCAAACTCCATTGCCACGTGTTGAAGCAAGATGGCGGGCGATATCTGTGAGGGTTCAGGCTTCCTCTTCCCTCTTAAGGCTCTGTGGTCCCAGCTTCTTCTGATCTCAGCTGTAGGCTGACATGAGGCTTGCCTCTCTTCCCGAGGCCCATTTCTTTCCGGGCTCAGCTGCTCTGGTCTCTTCACAAGGTCAGCTGTAGACCATCAGGCGAATAGCTCATCTCTCCCCAGGGCCTCTGCTGTGTCTATGGAGCTCTCTCTCTTTCTCCATGTATCTTCTCTGTGTATCTACTTCTGTATTCTTGATTGAGCATCTGTTTATATAGCCCACTAAGGGGGCAGCAACTCTACCCTGCATGCCCTAATGACATGGTCAAATCAAAGCCTAATTTTGATTTAATCAAGTAAATGTAAAGCCTTTGGATTTAAGTTGATCAAAAGGTATCATGCCCAGAGGAACAGACCAGTTTACAAACATAATATCTTTTTTGGAATTCATAAATAATATCAGACTGCTAAAATAGCATTATTTCATGCCCATTTTACAAATGTGAAAGCTGAGATTCAGGTGAAATCATTGTTCATGTTCCACCACTGGCCAGTGGTGAAGACCAGGCTCCAGTGCCTGTAATCTGATGCCTGTGCTTGTGCTCTTAATGGCTCCAGGAAGCTTTCCAACAGGTGATCCTGGGATCACTGGTCTGGATAAAAAGGCAGATCCCCAGACCTCAGGCTGAAGGATCAGAATCTCTGGGAAGGGGAGCCTGAAAGTCCCCATTTTTAAACCACTGCCCCAGGTGATTCAGATGTGGGTTAAATTTTGGAAACATAGCACTTAATTTTATTGCCCTTCTCTGTGTAAGTTTACTAAATCTCTAGCACCACCCCCAGACCAGTGATCCCAGGTTTCAGATCATGGTCCCCTACTGAAAGGAAGCTTTTCCTGACCAATCTAAATTAACACCCTGACCCATTCCTCTCCATCACATCTCCCCTATTTCCTTCCTTTGGTGTACTTAATACTAACTGAAATGACCATGCTTGTCATTTGCTGATGTGCTTACGGGCTAACTCCAGGCCCCTGCTACCTTACCCCTGCCAGGAGAAGGGGCCCTTCATGGTAGAAAGGACTCAACCTGCCATGTTCACCATTGTATCTCCCCTTGCAATGGTTGGCCCTAAATTAGCATATTGAATGAATGGATGGATGAGTAAATGGATGAATGAAAAATTTTACTAACTTTCTTGCAACAAGGATACAGGAACCTCTATTCAAGAGTGCCCCTTTCAGAGAGGATTGTGGGAAGAGGGCAGAGTAGGAAGCTCTAGGAATCATTCTGTCCACCTGAACAACTTTTAAACAGGGAGGTTCTGTCTAAATCAACTATTTAAAAACTCCTGAGTCCGTAGAACACTGTACAGCATCCAGGGAAGTGTGGAAGAGGCTGGTAGATTATGGTAAATACCAGTAAATTGCTCTCTCTACATGGCAGTTACCATTGCCCATCCCCCATGCTTGTGGCAGGCAGCAGTGGGGTCTGGCCCCTGGTGTAGATTGCTGGTGTCAGAGAGGGACATAAAAATCCAGTTCCCCAAGATCCAGAGGGGAGTGTAGGTGAGGAGCACAGACTGATCACTGATCACTGCTTTGATTAGCTATTTTGGAGCTTGGAGCATGGCTCTGAAGGTGGCCATTGTTCCAACTCACCCCAGACAAAGGCAGTGGTGGAGGCTCGAAGACAGTGTGCTTACTCAGAGCTGTGGAGGACAGCTGAAGGGCTGCATTTGCTGGGTGGGAACTAAGACAAGAAAGCACAGCCTTGAGGACCCATGGAAGAAGCTCCTGGAAACTTTCCTGGTCCCTCCCTCATCCCCTTCCCAGCAGTTTGGAGCCGGTCGCTACTCCTTTTGTGGGTCCAAAGCCTGATTCCAGCTGGGAAAGACTGACTTGGGAAACTCCTCTCCAGCATGCCCTCCACTCCCAGAATTTGCCCTCCAGGCAAAAGCAGCTTGAGACAATGAAAGCAGTGTAAGAAACAATTGAGGCAGACAGCCTGGGACAGAAGGTTTCCTTGGAAGTAGAGGGGGCATTCAAACACCTGTAAGCAGGGGAGCTCCTAAGCCATTAGCAAGCACAAGCCCAGGATAAGACACAGGCCCAGAAAAGAAAGTAAAGACCCAGCAGTTTGCATACATCTAGGGCTGATCTTCCTGTGAGTAGGGCTGAATTTTGATGGAAAGCATCAGCCAATACAAAGTCAATTTGCAAAGATGGTGAAAGGTGTTTTTTGCTTAGGTTTACATGATGTTGTTAGCTCTTGACACTCAAGAAAATCTCTGTCATAT
Organism: Cabassous unicinctus; assembly: GCA_029593785.1. Lineage (NCBI taxonomy): Eukaryota > Metazoa > Chordata > Mammalia > Cingulata > Chlamyphoridae > Cabassous > Cabassous unicinctus. Next base: position 9,338 of record JAQZBX010111983.1, read on the forward strand.
CACCAGCTGGTTACAAACACAAAAAACAGACATCTCAGGGAATAAATCCCAGAAGAAAAAACATTTCAAAATATTAAAATGTACATTGTGTAAGAAAACATTACAAGACAAACAAGGAAACAGGAAATGATGGCTCATCCAAAGGAAGAGGATAAAAATACAGAAAACATTAACAAATAAAACCACATTATGGACATACTAGACAGAGACTTAAAAAAAATCTTCAACGTGCTCAAGGAGATGAAGGAAAATATAAAGAACTAAAGGATATCAGGAAAACAATGAATTAACACCATGAGAATCTCAATAAAGAGATAAAATTTTTAAAAGGAACTAAACTGGACTACTGGAGTTGAAGACCATAATAGTAGAAATGAAAAATTCCCAGAAGGGTTTCAACAGCCTATTGGAGCAGGCAGAAGAAAGAATCAGCAAACTCAAAGATAAGACAATGGAAATGAGACAGGCTGAGGAGCAGAAAGAAAAAAGAATTATAAAAAGTGAAAATAGCCTAAGAGACCTCTGGACGACCATCAAGCATACCAATATCCACATTATGGGAGTTCCAGAAGGAGAAGAAAGAGAGAAAAGAGAAGAAAGAATGTTCTAAGAAATAATGAAAGAAAATTTCCCAAATTTAGCAAAGATATGAATATGCCCATCCAAGAATCGCAGGGAATACCAAACAGGATAAACTTGAAGAACAATAAACTCAATCACATACTGATCAAAATGTTGAAAACCGAGGACAAGGAAAGAATTTTTAAAACTACAAAAGTAAAGCAACATGTTTTGTACAAGGGAGTCCCAATTAGATTAAGTGCCAATTTCTCATCATAAACCATGGAGGCAAGAATTCAATGGGTAGATCTAAAATAAAAAATTGCCAACCAAGAATTT
>JAQZBX010111984.1:0-10239 GCA_029593785.1 Cabassous unicinctus
CTCTCACACCTGGGTCCCCCACACCTGTGTTGTCCACACCTGTCCCTCCCTCTCACACCTGCCTCACACTCACACACCTGCCTCCCCCACACCTGCCCTTCCCTCACACCTGCCTCCCCCACACCTGTCCCTCTCTCACACCTGCCTTCCTCAAGCACATCTACTCCTCACCCACCTGCATCACACACACGCCTGCTTCCCACTCACACCTGCTTCTCTCACACCCAACTTTCTCTCCCATATACCTCCCCCACTCCCCTGCCTCCCCCTCCCCACACATGCCTGTCCCTCCCCCTCATTCATGCCAGAGCCGTAAGGGAGCTGGCAGAGCCTCTGGAAGCATGCCCAGGTCAAGACATTTGCGGCCAATCCCTGTTTCCCCTGTGGGACCCCCACCTGCCTATATTTAGCTCCCTGAGGTCCCCTCCCCCACCCACCTCCCACCTCCGCTGGCCGCTTTGGAGACCAGCTGCTGAGGGTCGGGTCAGGTGCCCTCCGTGGGGCTGCCTCCCAGTGGGCGGAAGCAGGGGGCCAGCCCATGGGAGTGCCGCAGGAAAGGGGGGAGGGCAGGAAGAGAGGCTGGAGCAGAGCCGGAATTCCGAAGGGAAGGGGCCGGGCCAGAGGACTCAGGGAGGAGGGGGGCAAGCAGGCTGGGCCCGGGGAGGTGGCTCTCCTGGCTCCGCTTCAGAGTTGCCCAGGGGAGCCCAGCAGATCCCCGGGAGTGGGTGCCTGGCCAGGGTGCAGCCCCCCAAGAGGCCCGGGGCTGGCCAGGGATGCCCAAGGGCAAGGCCAAGTGCGAGCCAACCTCCAGGGCCCCCCACCACCCAAGCAACACAGGCTGAGGTCCCTCTGGCCAGAACCGGCCAACCGCAGGATGCGGGGACACCGATGGCCAGGGCCCCACCCACGTCCGCAGCTGGGCCGGCGGGCGCGGGCTGAGCCCGAGGCAGGCCTGGTCTCCTCTCCCGGCCCGGCAAGAAGGGACTGGCTGTCCACGGCCCTGACAGCTGCAGCCTGGGGCTGCCAGAACCACGCCGACCGGCTGGCTCGGGGCCACGTGGGGGCAGGGGGACGCCTGCGGACCCAGTGACCGCACAATACTGGCCGAAGCTGGGAACATGGAATCGAATGGATTTAATGGCTTGGATGGGAACTCCACCGGCTGCATGAGTTCTTGGGGACGCAGACAGAGGAGGAGCATCCTGGCGTTACTGGGTGTCCTGGTGCTGGTTCCACTTAGGAGTTGGGGGCTGCTGGGGTAGGACAAGCCTTGGCAGAGGCAGGGGTGGGGGGTGAGCCGCATCCCGGAAACCACCCCCGCACCCTGCCAGTGCCTCCTGGCCAGGACGGGTGCCAGCCCAGCGGGTCTGAGGCGGCTTTGTTTTCTGCTGGGAGCCAGCATCCGCCCAGGAAGGCAGAAGCACTTTTCCGGGTTGTCCAGAGGACTGTGGGCCCGGCCAGCCTGGCCTGGAGCAGTCGGGGGCAGCTAGACTGGCCTGGAGGCCTGGGGGCTGTCCCCTGCCCTGAGTTTTGCAGGGACGAACCCCCTTTGGGATGGGTACAGAAAGCTGGGCGGGCTCCTGGGGAGGCAGCTGGAAGCCACTGGGCTCAGAGCCACTGCAGAAGCACTTGAGGCCAAATCCAGTCCCTCCCCTCTGGGAACAGCAAACAAAGTGTCAGCCTTCCCCTCTTGCCATCACTGCAGCCCGCCCCATCCCAGACCCCAGCGCTGTCCCCTGGCTGACCCGGGAAGGAGCCCTGTGGGTCGAAGCCCTTCTGGCCAGCCCCTCCGCATTCCCCGGCCCCCGCCCCCCGCCCCACTGTCTCTGGGCAGGCGGTGGTGGGAGGTGGGTAGTTGGGCAGGGCGAGGCCCTGGCAAAGTTGGGGAGCAGCCAGGCAGGAGGGGAGCCACCCAGGATGAGTAAGCCAGAGAAAGGGCCTGGGGTGGGCAAGGCTGCCTGGGGCTTCAGAGGCAGGGGGTGCGGAGGGGGGCTGCCCGCCCTGGCAGAGACAAACAGAAACGTCTGGCTTGCTCCGCCTCCTGTCCCTGGCTGTTCTGACCTTGAGGGGGAAGTGGGCTCAGCCATGGGGCTGCTTGGGCAGCTCCTGGCGACCTGCGTCTCCTGCCACGCCCTAAACTCGCGGGGAAACTCGCGCCAAGGAAGCGAGCACGCTGGGACACGCGGGAGGTGGAGACCAAGGTCGCCCCCGCGTGGACTGAGTCCAGACAGAGCCCAGACTTGGCCTGGCCCGGAGTGGGCAGAGGTCGGGGTGGGGGTTGGGCAGGTTAGGGTTAGGGCCACGCGGGCCGGGCCACGTGTCCGCGGGGCGGCGGGCCTGGGGATTCGAGAAAGACCCGATCGCGCGCGGGAGTCTGCGGCCCCACTCGAGTCCGCCCCGCGCGGCACCGCTCAGAGGACAGCGATGCGCCCGCCGGCCGCCGAGCGCTCCCCCAAACTCCCCGCCCTCGTCGGGGGGGAACCACACATCGCCGCCGCCCCGGACTCCCACCCAGAGCCTCACGGCCGGATCAGGGTTCGGGCGTGGCCGGCCCCCGCTTTGTCGCGGCGCCACCCTCCAGCGGCAGCGCGTGGGCAGACGCGGCAGGACGGGCTCCCAGCTCCGCACCCCGGGCGGGGGCGCCCCCGCGGGGCGCGCGCGGCTCTGCAGCAGGGGGCTGGCCGCGGAGGCCGGGACGGGCGAGGGCACTCACCGAAGTACACGGTCTTGTCGCACTTGGGGCACTTGGAGGCCATGGTCGGCGCGCCCGTCGGTCCGCGCCCTCCGCTCGCGCGCGTCTCCGCCGCCGCCGCCACCGCCCCGCGCCCGGCCCCGCCCGCCAGGGCGCCCGCGCGCGCATTGGCTCTGCGGCCGGGGCGGGGCCTCCGGAGCTCGGCCCCCCGGCTGCCGGCCGCCGAGGGGCGCCGTGGGGTGGCGGTGCACCTGCCCGGGGGCGGGGGCGGGGGCGGGGGCGGGGGCCGGGCCCACCCCCGCCCCGCGCGCACGAGGCGGCGTCTACAGGGACCCGCCCAGGCGGCGGCGGCGGCGGCGCTCGCGCTCCGGCTGTTTCCATGGCAACGTCGAGGCCGCCCAGCCCGGCCCGGAACCACCACCGCGAGCTGGGGGAAACCCGGCGGGGGTCGGCGAGTCCGCGGCCCCCTCCGCCCCGGATAAGCCCGGACGATGCGGACCCACGCCGCGGGGGCGGGCAGGACCCCACTCCCAGCCCCTCGGCGCCCAGGCGCGGCCCCGCGGTCGTGGTGAGGCCGCGAGCTCCGGGAGGACCCCCGCCCCACGCCGCCGCGCGCGTCGCCCGCTCCGCGTCCCTTTGTTGCTCGGTTTCCACGGCAACGCCGCGCGGCTGGCTCGCAGCGGGACTCCCGGCGCCCAGGTGCCCCCTCGCCCCCGCCTTCAACTGTCTGTGGTGCTGAAGTGCCGAAGCTGCGGCTTCCCGAGGCAGCGCGGGAAGGTGCGGGGCGAGGCCGGGGCCGAGGCGTGAAGGGGGTCCGAGCGCCCCACCCAGTGGGTGGTCAGGGATGCGGGGAGCGGAGGGCGCCCGGGGGGCGTCCAGAGAAACGCCCTCGATGTGCACTTGCTGTTCACAGGTGAATGGACCCTCCAGTCCGCATTCTCGCCCCCCTGCGACCCCGCCCCAGCATGTCTCCTCCAGACCCACTGGCTACAAAGAGCCCAGCACCTCAGGCCTCCAGGCCCCCGGTCCCAAAGCCCCCTCCTGTGGAGGTGTGCCGCCCTGCCACCCTCCAGGGCTCCCCCAGGGACCCCAGGCCCCCTTCACCCAGGGCCTTGCCAAACTGGCTCGTGCCCCCTCCCCCATCCCAAAGACACAGACCTGGGTCCTCACCTGGGTGGGCCTGGAGGTCCCACGGGCCTTCTCGCTATGGGATAGACCCCGAGCTCTGACAAGGCCCAGTCTGATCAGTGGCTCAGCTCCCGCCCCCATACTCCCCCCTCCCGCCGCCTCTTCCTGCTGCCCTCCAGCTCTCCATCAGGCAGAGTTCCTCTCTGGGACCCCAAGAACCATGCCCCTGCTCCCCCAGTCCCCGCACGCTGGTGGAGTGGACAAGGACGCCTTGCGCACCAGCCCCTCTGCTGGACCCAGGAGGGAGGCCCAGTGGGGACGCCTCCTACTTGTCCTCACACCCAGCAGCCACTGCCGTTTCCATGGTGACAACAGCCCTGCAACACGTGCCCCCTCAAGCCTGACTGGCCAGCTTGACCAGGCCCCTGCCCCCCATCTGCATCCTGATGCTGGGCCTGTGCCATCCTAGGCGGGAGGCGGCCGGGCAGACACTGGCTCCCAGGGTCGCGGTGGGGGCTCCCTGCTGTCGTTCCCTGGCCGGCCCTTGGCCGCCAGCCCCTGACCAGGCCAGGAGTCAGGTGTCTCTGAGTAATTCACAGCCCCCCCTTCTCTGATCTGCCCAGCTCAGGGGCCTGAGAGCAGGGGCCCCACCTGCCTGCTTGCCGCCCCTGCTCTAGGGGAGGGGTGGGGTTGGCACAGGTGTCTTCTGGAAGGAGACCACCTGTGGGAGGGACACCAGAGAGCCCCCAGGCCTGCTGGGAACTCCAGCCCTCAAAAGGGGTGCAAGGGAATGGGACTCGCCCCGGCCTGGCCACCCCACGGAGGGGTGCACCCCGTCCCCGCTTCTCCCCTGCCGCAGCCCTGGTCGAGCCCACAAGCATCCTGATGCCTCGGGGCTATTCTCAGCCTGGCAGGGGGGGCCGGATCGATGGCCACAGAGCCGCAGCTGCGAGGGCCGCAGGCTGGGCGCAGAGGGCGGGGCTGCGGGGCAGGCGCAAGGCAGCCCGCCGGTAGGCGTCTGTCCCCGTTGTCCCGGTGGCGCTGGCACCTCATGGCTGGACCTGCCATGGCCGTGCCGCAGGGAAGCCAGGGCTTGTCCGGGCGTTGGGTGGCCAAGGGCTTCAAGGGGCAGCCGCTGGGGGCAGGGCAAACATGTTAAAAGGGGGGGCCCACACGGCACCCCGTGGCTGACCTGAGGGATGAGGCAGGAGCAGGCCACGTGCTCCTGCCCCCACCAGGAAGGGCCTAAGGGCAGAGGCCAGGAAACGGCCACACTGCTGGGCCTGCACACACCCAAGAGCTTCAGAGCCCCCCAAGTGAACCAGAAGTGGCCATCCGGCCGGGATGTCCAGGCCTGGAGTGGGAGGGTGGGACCCAGCTGGGTCTCGGGGCACCTCACAGACATGACAGAAGAGGGGCAGCAGCCAGCCTGGGGAGGGACCTGAAGTGAGGGCACCCCTGCCCTTGCCCAGGGACCCCAAGGCTCTGGGAGGGCTAGAGAAGAGTCCCCCACCCCTAACCAATATTCCAGACCCCCAGTCCCCGGCTGACGAGATGGGAGCTCCGTGGGGGAGAGAGAGAGCTGCAATATCACAGAGATCTGGCCGGTGTCCTGGGGTGGGGTGGGCCTGTGCCATGGCAGCTTCCCACCACCCACCCCCATCACCCCGATGGGGCCCTGGGCAAGGCTTGGGAGGCCAGGGCGCCCCCTTATCTCTGTCTCCAGGGTGGGAGCAGAAGTGGTTTCTATTTTAATTCTGAGATTTCCAGCCGTCCCAGCGTGCCTGGGTGGGGTGGGGCAGGAGAGCTCAGGGCGGTGACAAGGGAGCCAGGCCCCCCCACCCCCCGAACAGGGCAGGGCAGCAGGACCCCACAGGCCCGCAGTGGTGGGGGTAGGGGGAAGCCGAGGTAGGGTTTCTGAGAACAAGGGACTTGTTGAAATCTGAGCAAATTCCCACTGCAGAAACCTCACACCTGCTGGGGTGGCCCCTCCCGGCCTGCCCGCGGGTGGGAGGTGGCCTGGGTGCTGTGCCACCGGCCCCTGGGCAGGGAGGGGGCAGCGGGCAGGAGCTGTGGCAGCTTCCATCAGGCCTGGGGAGGCTGGGCCCCCACTTGCCACCCAGGCACCCCAAGGCCTGGGAACACCTGAGTGCAATGGGTAGGCCCCTCCCCTGGCTCCTTACCCGCCTGGGGGATGGAGTGGGGCTGGGGGCTGGTCCCACTGGACGCCAGCCACAGGGGCGGCTCGGTGGACCCCACGGCACCTCCCTTTCCTCCCTCTGATGGGTCAGGCCTGACCAACTGACCACAGCTGGGGAGCTGCTTAAAGACCAGTCCTGGGCCCTCTGCTCCTCCTGCTTCCCAGCTGCCCACAGGGCAGGGCCTGAGGCCAGGTGAGAGGCGGAGCCACACGGCCGCTCAGCCAGGTGGGGTCCAGGTGGGGTCCAGGTGGGGTCCAGGTGGGGTCCGGCAGAGGCCCGCGGGAGGCAGGGGTGCGGGCAGAGGGCCAGGCAGAGCTGTGTCCAGGCCGGCCTGAGAGCAGCCCCTGGGCGGAGGGGGCTGCAGCCCTCCTGGCGGGGGAGAGGCACCGGCCGCGGCCCGCAAAGGCATGGGGGGCCAGGGCGAGGCTCTGGGGAGGAAAGACGCGAGGAAGTGTGCGTGCTTTTGTCTTTTTTTTTGAGTTTTTTTTCTTTGTTTTGTTTAATATGAAAATTACTTGAAAAGACAAAGGGCCAATCCCGCCGGGCAGCTCAGCCAGCTGCCGGCCGCGCCGATCCTAACATTCCAGGAGTAAGTGTTACAGAGCTCAAGTTCATCTACAAAAAAAGTAATAAAAATAAAATTTAAAATGGCACCTCCGACAGAACACAAGGACACCTTACCCCAGCCTCAAGGCCCGCCGAGGCGGCGCCTCCTTTCCCTCCAGTCAGAAAGTAAACACAAAGCTAAAAATGACTCTTCGGCATTCCGGAATAAGTTAAACCGCACTTCTTCCCCCAGCGTCCACAAAAGGAGCACGTTTCTCTGCAAGTGAAGGGCACGGGGGCGGGGGCACTACCAAAAACCGGAGGAGGGCGGTGGGCGGGCATGCCGGGGGCCGGCCGTGACGCAGCAGCCCTGGCCCCAGGCGGGTGCTGCCGTCAGCGCTGCGCGGGGGGGCGCGGGGGCGCCTAGTCCTCGATGACGATGGGCTCATCGTTGACGGGCGCTGGCGGCCGCGGCAGGACCTGGCTCTGGTGCAAGGCGATGGGCCTGTAGGGCCGGCGGGCGGCGCGCTTGGTTTCTGAAGACGAGAGCAGCTTGCGGACCTTCCTGCAAGCACAGGGCGGCGTGAGTCGGGCGGCAGGACCCCCGCCACCCGCGGCCCCACCCAGCCTGGGGAGGGGGCGGCCACCTGGTCTCCTCGGTGGCCATGTAAAACACGTCGTCAGGGGCGTCAATCCAGTTCATCCGCCGCCGCTTGACGGGGGGCAAGGAGCCCCCCCGGATCAGGCGCACTTTGGTGGGGTACGGCTTCCCGTTGAGCAGGAGGTTCCGGCTTGGTCCCTGCAGGGAAGGGGCGAGGCGTCCGACGGTCTCCTGGGGGCCTCGGCCTGCCCAGCGGGGCCCTCCTGGGCCCGGACCTCACCCACCTGGCTGGGCGCCCCAGCCTTCCCAATCCCATGCACTGACTGCCGTGGCTGGCCGGGACCACACGTTCCCCACCGCTGCGCCCAGCGCACAGGCAGCCACGGGGACAGCCGGGCAACCGGCCTCAGACGTGCCGAGGCTCCCGCGCCACGCCTCTCACGTTGGCCACCCCAACCCCGCCCCTGCCCACCCTCCCTGCTGGCCTCACTAGCCGTCCCGATGGGCCCACGGGGAAGCTGCGCGCAGGCATGGGTCAGCGGGGCTGCCGGGCCTGGCCGCAAGGCGCCCCCTTACCATGTGCCTGGTCTGTCCGTGGTTGGCGAGACCTGAGAACGAGAGCAGCAGCGTGAGCCGGGCGGGGTGGGACAGTGCCGCGTGCACTCCGCCCCGCGATGGCCCGTGCCTGCCACGTTTCCCCAGCCGAACCCCTGCCCAGAAGGGGCCTGGGTGCCGTGTAGGCCGAAGACCCTGGCACAGAAGACACACTGCCCAAGTCCCACCGCGAAGGTGCTCCTGAACCCCTGCACAGCCTGACCTTCGACTGAGCCAAGACAAGCACCACCCAGTACCACTGTGAATGCGACCCCCAGACCCCCCTCTGCAGGGAGACACCACCCTGCACTGGCTGCGCAGGCCCCACGTATTCTGCTGCTGTCGGCCGCCTGGGAGGGCTGGTGGAAGCTCTTGGTGGGGGGGGCAGCAGGGTGGCCACCTGGACCCTGCAGTCAGTGGGCTGGAGGCCCCCAGCCAGACGAGGCCATGCCCCACACCCCCACCCAGAGCCCTGGGCACAGCCTCCCCTGCAGGGGCTCGGCAGGGCCCCAAGTGCCTGACCCCGGGGCGCATCTTGTCCCGTCCTTGTTCCCCACGGCCGACGTGATGGGAAGGAGAGGCCCACTCTCTCCCCACACCCTCCCTCGCCGCCACTGCTGCCCTGCCTGCATGAGTGCGTGTGTGTGTAAGCTAGTGAGCATGTGTGTAAGCGAGTGAGCGAGCACGTGTGTAAGCGAGTGTGAGCGAGCACGTATTTGAGTGCGTGTGAGCGAGCGTGAGAACGTGTGAGCATCAGCACGTGTGCAAGCACGTGAGCAAATGTGTGTGCAAGCACATGTGCGAGTGACTGAGCGAGATGTGTAAGCGAGTGAGCGAGACGTGTGAGTGAGCAAGCATGGGTGAACGAGGTGTGTGAGCGAGTGTGAGCACGTGAACAAGCATGTGTGTGAGTGAGCACGTGAGCGAGATGTGTGTGTGAGTATGAACAAGGTGTGTGAGCGAGTGTGAGCGAGCACGTATGAGCAAGATGTGTGTGTGAGTGAGTGAGCGAGCACGTGTGCGCAAGCGTGTGAGCACGCGTGTGCACAGCGTGACATCGGCCGCCGCTGGAGCTTCTCCCAGGAGCGGTCCAGCCCCCCCAGAGCCTGCCCCGAGTGTCCAGGCCGCGCAGCTGGCCCAAGCCCCCCAGAGGGCAGCCCCAGGGCCGAGACCCTTCCTCAGCCCGGCTCGCGGAGCTCTGCCGGTGGGGGTGGAAGGAGGGCCACGGCCGCCTGGCCACGGCCGCCGGCGCTGCAGCTACTTACCCAAGTAAGTTCCTACCGGTTGGGCGGATTGGTGGGAGAAAGAAGACACATTTTAGAGTTAAAAGGTGAGGCCGCAGGCACCAGTCGGGGGCAGAAGGGGTTCGTGAGCCCCTGCACCCCGCTCCTGCCACCTCCCGGGGGCGTCCCCACAGGAGTGGGAAGGCTGGGGCTGAAGTCGGTACAAACGGTTCAAAGGAGCGCAATGAAAGCAAAGGGACTCCAGCCTGGCTTTCAACAGCTTTCGATGAGACCACGCAAGAGCCCCAGGCGTCTACTGACACAGGCTCGCGCCACAGCCCTGTGCCAGCCTCCACGGCGGGGGGCAGCACCCTGGCTGGCACGGACACCCCCAACCCACTTCTCAGGGCTGCTCCTCACGTCTCGGGGCCCCTGACACGAGTGCTAACGCCACTGCACGATGCCCCAGGTTGAAGGATGCACATGGAGGGGACCCCTCGCCCCCGCCCCACAAACCCCCGGCGCCTGCCGAGGGCTGACCCAGGAGGCTCCCCACTGGCCCAGACCCTGCCCTTGCAGGCACCCCTAAGGGGACAGAAACGGGGCTGGGGACACCCCAGCTGCTCCTGTGCAGCCCTTTCACACTGGGGCCTCACGTCCCCCTAGACCCCCCCTTACTCTCTACTGTCAAATTGTAGACCGCCGCCCACTCAGGAAAGGGGCTGCTGCCTCAGCTCAGGGCCTGGCCGGGGTCCGTGAGGAGACGCCGCCCACCCCTTCCCCACGCCACCCCCACCCCAGCAGACGCACACGGGGATGCAGCAGAGCACAGGTGGGCCCGAGCAGCGCTGGCAGCATGCAGGCGCCACGGCGTGACCACATGAAGGCGCGGGCCAGGGCCTCGGGGCAGGGCAGTCCACTGGGCCAGGACCAGGGGCGGGCGGGCAGGGGGCCAGATGGGGGGTGGGCAGGGGGGCGGGGGGCCAAAGCGGGATGATGGTCGAGGCTGGACGGAACAGGACGGGTGGGGGCTGCGCAGGAGGCACAGGCCAGGAGGGGGCGACAGGCAGAGGCCCCTGGGCGGTGGAGAGCAGGGTCTGGCGGGCCGCTCCCCAGGCGGCTCTCCCCAGTGCGGCAGGCGGCGAGCTGGGCAGAGAGCTCGGCCAGGCCAGACACCAGAGGGCTGGGACAGCTCCTCGTGAGGGAACGTCACCGTGGGGGGCTGCAGCTCCCAGTGCAGGGCAGGGGAGGAAG